>JAODLJ010000016.1:32244578-32255540 GCA_027576115.1 Cathorops melanopus
GAAATGATTTTGTCGGACGTTTTGTATAAAGTTTTTATTTATCAAATTTGCAAAAAATAAAAATGCTCTGTTTCTCAGAATCCAGTGAACGTGCATAGAATAAAGCAGTTATTCCACTCGATCTCGTCGCACACGGCTTATAGCCGATTCGACGCTACGTGTCTCGCCTCGTCGGCTCACGTACGACTCGATTTCATGGAATAACTGTTAATTATATATGCATAGGTTCTCTTCTATAATCTTGTAACACTGATGTTATTCAACTGAACGCTTCTGTTGCAGGTTTGGTGACGCCTTTTGTTCACCTGGTGTGCCGTTTTGTGTCTTCAAGATTCAAGCATCGATTCAGCAATGGATAAAATGAAGTTTTTCAGAAAAGTCAGAGGTAAACTAAAGCTTAAATACGAAACATTGACTATAGAAGCTATACTCAGTTAAACATCATGCTCATCTGTGGTACAGTTCACACATTAAATCACATGCATTAATATCTCTCTAACTCTCTCTCTATCTCTCTCTCACTCACTCGTACACACTTCATCCTGCACAACTGCAATCATTTCATTGCACTTCATCAAAGGATTGTGCCCTACTGGAGATTTCTTTTGGTCACTGGCTACAACTCTCTTCAGCATTTTATAATCTCAGCCATTTCGTTACATCTCGACATGTCTGTGAAGGAGTATTGTCATTTTTTTTCCTGCATTGGTAAATCTACCCCATCAACAGATCTTATTCAGTACTACTGTGGCAGTCGTAATGGATGGCAGGCCATTTTTTTGTGTGTTGTGCTGCAGAGAGAGAGAGAGAGAGAGAGAGAGAGAGAGAGGGTGCGAGAGAGGAGAGAGGGGGGATGGGNNNCTATGTTATTGATCTCTCATACGTGCAAAGCCAGGCAAACATATGATAATGACAAAGCCGCAGGAGCAGCACAAGCTTAAACGGCGCTGTGTGGCTGAGCAGAACGTGAGCGGCGGATTCTGTCATTCTGTTATTCTGTCATTCTGTCATTCTGTCATTCTGTCCCAACCAGCGATTCCCACCAACTGCTGACTTTCACTTTTGGATTCGACTTGCATTTAATTATGAGATTTCCTGAGATGAGCAATTTGATGTACTCATGTATTCGCTTCACTAAACCTGTTACCTTGCTGCTTGTTATTCATGCTGAAAAGGCACAGATATGAAATGCATGTGAAATTGAATTGACTTTAATTCTTGCGCAGGTCGCATAACGAGACAGTACATTACGGTATGTATGTGATCAAATAATAATATAAATTCATCCACATCCGTCTGCATCCAGAAGTGCAATCAAAGCCTGACGCATGCAGCGCACACTAAGACAAAGGTCATTGTTTTCTTCCTATGCGCAAGAGTTTTCATTTTTCATTTATTTATTGTAATTGAATGTAAATTATTGCCTTATTATGGATGGGTATAGATCACAATATCAATATGTTGATATAGTTGCTCAAATGCCAATCAGGATTGCGTATACGTAGACGTAGTTACCTATGATATTACATCCAATTATATTTCGAATTATATTTCGTTATCAAACAGAGCGCTCTGGTGATTATGAGTGGCCGTTTATTGATTATATAAGGCTTTAAGTATTAACGTCCACTCATTCTTGGTCCAAATGACTCAAATCCTACCCC
This sequence comes from Cathorops melanopus, assembly GCA_027576115.1. NCBI lineage: Eukaryota > Metazoa > Chordata > Actinopteri > Siluriformes > Ariidae > Cathorops > Cathorops melanopus. The sequence continues at coordinate 32,246,243 of JAODLJ010000016.1, forward strand.
TTATTACACCCTTATGGGCTCTGATCCACAGGAAAATCGTTTGTAAGACAAAAGGTATTGCTGAGGCTTTCTTAATTAAATCCTACACAGATACTCGGTGTTAGAAGGACTAGGAAGGCCTTATTTTGAGTATGTTCCTCAGTCTGGAGAGCGCTTGTAATATCTCTCTAAGCTATAGCCTATTCTAGAGAAGTGCTGGACTTCACCCAAGTATTTTTCTACCGAGACGGGTTTTTTTTTTCTACTGCACATTCGACATTGACTTTCCGTAAAAGAATAGCTACCTCATACAATAATGCTAACATTGTGTATAATGAAAGAAAGCTAATAGGGGCCTGTTAGCACGTGAGATTAGGCTAAATGGTCTGTAGTAATGCTCAAACATCGACAGCTTGGACTCAGATATTCTTTACCTGCTAACTAGGTCTACGTTAATTCATTTAGCAATTTACTTTTATTCAAGACATAATCAGATTGAGCAAACTTAGCTAAAGTGAGTAGGCTACAACTCACTTAAGCAGGAGTTTAGCTTTGCGACAGAGATTAACCAAGCGCTCTGACAAGTAAAATGTAACTTCATTCAGTACTTTAGACCACTTCTTAGCTTGTCATCTTCTAGATGATTGAACCACATTTCACCTTGAAGCCATAAAGCGATAACAACACTATAATCAACCCACTGTGATCCTGCATGGGGTCTTCACAAACAAGCTTTTACTTTTTCACACTGTCACACTTCAGCCTGTTCAGACTTGTGGCCTGGAGTGCATGCAGTCAAGAATAATTCGAGCAGAAGTCTGTTAGATACAGCAGGAAGTCATATGTCTGACTTGGCGTGCTCTTGATTTATTCCACACAGGTGCGTTGTTGTATCCATATCTGTGAGGTAATTCAGTATCATGTTTCATTAAAAGAAATGAGATCAGATCTATTATGAAAGTGCACCAGATCCGCAAAACTGTAACTAATTTCTTTTCTTTTCTTTTTTTTACTTTCAATGCCATACTTTAGCAATTATTTCTCTCTAGGTCTTAAAACATCTGTTATTTCTGTTAATGAATAATTTAATCATTATGGATGAGAGGGAGAGAAAGAGAGAGAGTGTCTTGACTGTGCTGAGAAGCAATTAATCACGGCTATCCATTAGGCATTCAAACGCGCCCACATTGGACGTGTGTCCGCGTGCAGGTCACTAATGCTGCCCTCCCTAACCACGAGACCCTGTCTCAAGGGTCCAGGACCAGGCAATCCATACCACCTCCACAAGCCTAAGAGAAAGAGATTCCAATCTTGCATCGATTGGGATCATAATAAATTTGATATTATAACTCTAACTCTATAGAGTGAAGTATTTCACCACAGCATGCTCTGTAGATTAATAACTCTGAGTTGATTTGAATGGAGAATATCAGATGAATGAGTATCTGTGGATGGGATAGTGGGATAGAGAACAGATGGGGTTTCAGCCATATTGTCTACCATATTTACACTTCATTGTCTGTAGAGGCATGCATTTTTAAAGCTATTACACCCCTTTCCTGCCTAGTCGTGCTATTTTATAATCACGCTGGCATTGAAAAACAACATCTTGGAAAAGTAGATACAATTTGAAGTCCTTTTTTTTATTATTTGTATTGCATTATATATTGATTCAAAATGGTTGAAGTTGTCTTGTGCATTGTTTTGGTTGCTTTAACTATCCAGCAGTTGCAGAATTCATTGTTTGACCAATAAATAGATGTAGGGATGTCTAAGCGGTCATTGAATTTCCCATAGCCCTATTGGAAAGCAATATTTCTGGGTGGTTTCATGGCACAGCATCTCTATCAACCTTTCATTTTGGGATTTACTTCGAATTAAACCATATGCTCATGACGTTATCATATTAACCCATTTCGATTGCTTCCCAAACCTATATGAAAAATATCTATACAATGAGATACAAAGGTATTAAACTGTATCTTTGTACTTTTATCATTATTTATACCGTTATTATTTATTTACCTGACCTTTAAAATGATCTTGGGTATATAAATGGACCATATAGGCACCTTTCTAGAGATGAAAGATACCTTTGAGGATACCACAAGGAAAGATACAGTTTAGTAAGACAGTACATGTTTGTCTGAGAGTGTATCATTCCATCTAGTGATATGGCACTATAGGTGCAAAAAAAAAAACAAGTTGTGTAATTATTGCTTTTTAATATTTATATTCACCCAAATGGTTTTGTTTACTCAAGAATGGCTAAAATGCACATGGCAACAGCTGCACAGCCAAAATCCAGATGCCAGGATTCGTCATAAAATGCATAAATGCTCGTGTCATGGTTTAACAGGAAAGCATTGCGAGGTAAATGAAATCCGGACAGCAGCAGTGCGGTTCTATCTGCGCTTCCAGCTCTCAATCGAGTATTGATTTTTGCGCTCCATTTAAAGGGACGCGGCTCTGATCGGCTGGAGGTCACACAGGATCCCAACGTGAGGTGAACACTCAAAAGGCCTGAGGTGGTCGGTGAGGGAGTTTGTCCCTATACCATGCACTAATACTGGTAAAATAGTTTGGGTTAAGAGATAAACGTTCATGCAAAAAATGGGACGGAAATAAAGAAATCGGAGGCCAGCTTGGGGTCCCTCTGTCCTGTGCGTAATCATCATTTAAACATGGCTATTTATTTTTACATGCTTTATTAATCTCCGAAATTAGGAAAGACTTCATCACTGGTCGTTCAAGAGCACCAAAGTGCGTTGTACTTGTAAAAAATAAAGACATATAGAAAGGAAAATCACGCAAACCCAAAGGTCGCAAAACAAGGTCTGGGCTGTTTATTTATGGTGTATTTTTCTTGTGAAAATAGCTGCTTTCTTAAACAGGGTTGACGGTTTAAACTGTTGTGGACTTTTAACATTCAAAGACACCACAGGGGCCAATGGACAGAATAAAATGCCATAAATAAATAAATAAATAAATTTTTATTTATTTATTTATTTATTTTAAGTGTCTGACTTGGGAGTTCAAATGGTTTAAATTGTCGGGATTTTTGTTTGTTTGTTTGTTTGTTTGTTTGTTTGTTTGTTTGTTTGTTTGTTTGTTTTAACCTTCTGAAAAGTTACACATATTAGCCTTATAAGGCACCACAGGGGACAATTAAAAGCTCAAAGAGACCAGAGGAAGAACAAAAGACAATCTATGAGCTCATAATTAATAGTCTTAAGTCTTATTAGACACTATGTCTAATCTGACAGCCAGATAGTTATTATTCTTCTAATAACGATAGAGTATATAGTTGTATTTTAAAAGATCACTCTCTTTTTAGGAAAGCATGCACCGAGAGAGAGAGAGAGAGAGAGAGAGAGAGAGAGGGCACAGGGACGCTTAATCAAGTGAAAGAGTTTACTACAGAGGATCTCGAGAGGTTTCATTTCCGGTTGACTGGAGGGGGGGTGCGAGGGTTAACATGGCCGAAAACACAAAAAGTGACCTTTTTGCAGGAAAGCCCTCTGTGCAGAGCCTCGGAGAGAGAGAGAGAGAGAGAGATCCCCCATCTGTTGTGCATGGGAGAGAGTGGTCTGTACACACTCATCAAGTCGCTGACAGGAAATCGTTTCTTAAATGTCTGATGGCCATCCAGTTTAGCACTCATTCAGAGCCTCTCTTTTTCTGTGTTAAATCTTTAAAAAGCGCGAATAGGCCTCAGTCGTGTGTGCAACTGCTTTAATTACACACTCAGCAAAATCTTAAGCACTGACTTAACACCTGAGTGTTGAATTAACTCAAACGGTTGCACAGATCTCTGATGGTCTTTAATATGGATCCTATGGGTTCATTCAGCACTGGGGATTTTACTGGCCTGTCTGTTTGGTTGTTGCATTTATTTCATCAACATTTCACATCCAGTATATAGAGCAGCTCCATCATGCTCCATCATAAAAATATGACAGGATGCAAATCCTGTATAGTTTGCATGCTTGTATTTTCACAATGAATAAATTATTTGGAATAAGATTAGACAGTGGTGTATTTCAGCCTAAGGTGTGTGTGTAAACGTTGCCTCTCTTGAGGATTAGAGTGTAAACATGACCCACTCGCCCTGAATTCACTGGACAGAGGATGAAAATAAGATAAGCAGTGACATGGTGCATGAGCAGATATGCAGTGTTGGCAGATTTTTTTTTATTTTTTATTTTTTATGCAAAGCTACTGAATTGAAGCAAAAGTATTCTAATTGTTGTGAAATTTAAATTTGATATTTCGTAGAAAGATTTGTGATCCAATCTGGCAACGCTGCACATATTACTCTGGTATAATGGCATGCTTTAGTGACTTTCATTCTGTCACATGTGGCGTTTTATCAATGTGGTCATTAAACAATTGCAAAACTTACAAACGTGAGCGCGCACTCACCGGCCAACCTGAGCGCGGACATCCTCTGAAACTCGGGCTCTTGTAACCACTTCCACATCCTCCGGAAGGTCTCACGACCGGACTTCAGCTTACTCCAGGGCTTCGGGTTGCGCAGCAGGTCCGACAGGGTGCCCTGCGAGCGGCACAAGATCCTCTGCGCGAAAATGGCCTGTGGGATGCTGTAGCGCTTCAGCTCGGCCGTGATGCGCTGAGCCACTTCTTTCGTGTTGATCTCTTCCACTTGGCCAGAGCCACCACTGCTCCCACCGACCCCATGCCCGCCTGCAGCCGCGTGCCTCTCGCGCTCGGCCAGCATGGACCCGTTGGCCTGCGAGTGCAGGTGTCCGTGGGGGTGCATGCCGTTCAGGTTGGAGATCATGCCGTGTCCGTGGCCCCCCAGACTGCGGGCTATGTGCTCCTCGCTGCGCGAGAGCATCGCTGCATGAGAGTCGAAGCCGCCGGAGAGCATCTTGTCGTTGGCGAGGTGCGCGCTTGGCCCGTATGCGGACAGAGCCTGCTGAGAGTTGTGCAGAGAACCGAGTCCGTTGGACAGCGGCGACAAGGGCGGCGCCATGGCAGACATGTCTTTAGGATAGTGTCCGTACAGGTTGCTGACGGAGGCCAGGCCGCGGTCATCTCGCATGAGCGTGAAGCTGCCGCTCACGTTGCCCGTGGCGAGACGCTGGTGCGCGGCATGGTGGTGCGCATGCGGGTGCGGGTGGTGAAACTTGTCCGACACGGTCGAGATCGGGGGTAAATGCTGGAGCGGGGTGAGCGTAGTGTATGTGTTGGACAGGCTCATACCCGACTCACACATGCTCATGGCTGGGTGCAGGTGGCCCGATAGTGCTGGTTCGGGCCGGTACTCTCCAGCTGTGCCCTCCAGGATAGAAGCCATGCTGGAGACCATCGCCGAGCGCCCGTGCGACACCAGGTTCCGGTGGGACGCTGATGATGACGGTCTCCCGTGCGATGCGTTCATCAGTTCTCCCGCTTGCGAGTGCGAGACGCCATGCATGTTGCCGATGTTCTCCATTGTAAGTTCCATATTGAGAAACACTGTCTTTCTGCCTCCCTCCCTCCCTCTCTCCTCTCTCTCTCTCTCTCTCTTTCCCTTTCTTGCTCTGTCACTCGCTCTACGCACAGTGCGCGCTCTCCACAAACCTCCCACAGAAGCAGATTTCTTCTTTTGTTTTCTTCTTCTTCTTAGTTCTTCTTTTCACGGAAACAATTTCAAAACCAATCCATCGATTTCGGAGCGTCGACGATTAGTCAGTCGAGCATGATGCTGTAAACACTCTCCCTCACCTTCTTCGCCGCCTTCGCGCTTTCAGCAGGGTCACTCTGTGTGTGTGTGTGTGTGTGTGTGTGTCTGTGCGTCTGCGCGCGCACGTGTGTGAATGTGTGTGTGTGTGTGTGTGTGTGTATGGAGTGGACGATGTAGGCTACGCGTGCAGTTTATTCACTGTGCAACAGCGCTTCTACCGAGAGACCAGAGCTGGGCGCAGTGTCCGCGCCCGAGCGCGAACGCGCGCTCCCGTGTGTAAAATCTCTCGGTCACGCGCACGCTGTCTGTGGTCCTGAAGTCGCGTCTTTTCCACCAATCCAGTGAACGCTTGTGATATTTCTATGTGTACGGGTTCTGCACCAGCATCTTCTACACATATATTTTTGGTCTAAATATCACACATTATGCATAAAATATGAACTTTGTAGCCAGTGCAATTTCAATAAGTATATGTTGTCCAATGCATATGGAGCACGGCGAAATTTTAAACCTCGAATCAACCAAACCTTGAGCAAACTCTTAGGCTGTGTTCATACAGGCCGGCTCAAAACTGATAAACATTAAGACTGGAAGCGTTAAAACTTTAATAAATTCATCCAAAGTGGGTTCTTGATGCAAGGACAAATATGCCTTTTTGTTTTTCTAATTTAAGAGCGGATCATTCATTCATTCATTCATTAAATATTCGACCCACGAAATGTCCTTTCCAGTTGCCTAATATGTCATACCAAAAATGGGGTAACAGTATGAAAGCTTGGCCTATGTTTTGCACAGGAGAGCACGCGCTCACTTTCCGTGGTCATCGATAAATCCGATCGATATATTGACTGACACTGATTAATGATGTTTTCTGACCCGGGGTGAGGAGCAACCGTGTAGGTCAGAAAGTTGGGAGCAGAGAAAGGAGTGAGAGCGCGGTGCAAAAACGGACAGGATTTGGCATCAAGAGGTAAACCTGACACCACATACATTGCTGTGGGATTGTTTTCTGATGGCTTGTAAATATGTTATTGCACTGGTGTTCAATCAAGTGGATGATGATGATGATGATGATGATGATGATGATGATGATGAAGAAGAAGAAATTCGTCATGCTTACAGGTACAGAGGCTATTTTACGCACCATCTAGGCCTGTAAGCAAAGGTGTAGTTCATAAAGGATGCTGATGTGGGGAGAAATATGAGTAGTGGTATAAACCTAAATATAAGCAATGCCCAAACAAAGCATTTATTATTGTGCAGTAAAATCTCTAACAGTGAACTTAAGTGCTCTAAGTTGTTGGACGCGGCCTGGAGATGTAGGGTAATGGGCGCACTTTAGAGCTGTCTCAGTGAACGGTGCACACAAATGAGCGCCGTGTCTCCTCGCTTTAATGTCCCTCTATCGATGAGCGCCTTCTATCGGAAATAAATTACGGTTCCCGTTAAATCCGTGCGGCACAGCCAAGCGCGAGCTCCGGCATCGGCGCCCTGACTACACAAGGTGATGGATGTTCTCTCTCTCTCTCTCTCTCTCTCTCCTTTAATTCACCTGCACTTATGCACACACAAGCTCTCTCACTGAGCCTTAAACGGGTGGGTGGAGGGGGCGTTTCGACTGTGTGCGCACTGCATGGGCCTTTATGTGTTTTGTTGCATTATAAAATAACTCATTAAAACTTTTCATGCTTGTATAAATCCGTGGCTGTGGATGAACTTTCTAAAAAAAAAAAAAAACCAGTCCATCTTTGTGTTTCTAGCTCTACAGAATGATCCAGACGAGTTTCTGTTTCTTAGGACTAAACTGTCACTTCTTGTAAGTCCAAATGCACTCAAATAATTAGTGTAGACTTAATCAAACAATGCACAAGTATGTTTTCATATAACATTTTATTCCTTGCATGAACAAACTGACAGACTCAGCGGTCTAATTTTCTGCCATATGAATCGAGCTTGGTCTTTTAAAAAAAACTAATCAGTTAAATTATTTCCTTTTCTGTAAGACAGACCCGACATCAATGATCAATGTGCAAGAATTCAACAGTACAGGTGTTAATTCAACAGCATGGCTTTTATTATGCATCATGATATGCGCGTTATGATAGAGTATTTATAATAGACTTATTTAACTATTAAATCTGCTTCCTTGAAGACGTTTTACAATTTCACAACAAGGACAGGTTTCTAATTATGTAAAGTTTTTTTTTGCCTGCATTAAGCGGTTAATATTTATTATATCCACCCTTTTTTTTTCTCATTAGGATCCGAACAGAAATGCAATTCACAGCATAAACATTACTACAGGCTACAAAAGTTAATTTCATGATAACTCAATAACACAATTGTATATGTTTCAAAATAATTGCGTTATAAGAGATTATGTTAATGACACGTGTAGGTATTTCCGGTATTTAATTTTTGGAGCACTAATCAAAAAATGATCGTTGTAATAACCTGATAAATAGCACAGGGTAGTTGTTATAGTGTATGCATTTATAGTTATGTGTATAAGGGGAAATCTTCATGAATAAGTCATGATTCTTTCTGATATTCTTTTTTTTTTTTTAAACTAAATAAATACTTGTTCGAATTTTGATGAGTCTCAGGTTCAACTCATTCAACTTGAAGCTTTAAGACTTGGTGAAGTCCTTTCTAATCCCTTCATTTGTCTATGATTTCGAGAGACTCTACAGTATATTCAGCCCAGTCTGCATAGTGGAAGAAAAATGGCTATGCCCGAGGAAAAAAAAAAAAAGTGTTTATTAAATGCATTATAATTAAGGGAATCTTGGCAATGCCGAAAGCATTTGCACTCCATAATTTCTTCCGCCCTGTTTCACGGCCGATAAATCTGAATCTGGCACAATCTTTTATTTGTTGATGCTTTTTTTTCCCCCCGAATTGATGAAATGTGGAGCAGCTGTTGCATTGATGAACTATTGATCCGAGCCTATAGGAAGATCATCGGCTAAACTGATGCACAAGCCAAGACTGACAAGCTTCACATTTTTCATCTCATAATTTCTCAGCATGGATATTGCTTTAGACTGAGGTGCTGTTTTTACTTTTTCTTTTCTTTACCTTGGATTGTTTGACGGGAATATGTAATTGCGTATCAATAATGAACTCATAAGCAATGTTACTGTTTTTATTTTTGCAATTATGTAAGATAAAAATTGGTCTCTAGACGAAGAAAATTATTTTTCTTATATATAATATGAGAATATGGTGTATATCAGGAGATGACCGTGTGAGAAGAAGAGCTTTAGCAGATTATTATTATTATTATTATTATTATTATTATTATTATTATTATTATTATTATTATTAAGCTGAATGTCTTATTTATTCTATATCTTGTTTGCTCCATTGCTCTAGACGAGTGTTGATATTTTTATTGTTGTTGTTTCAAGGTGCTATTGATTACAAAAAAAAAAGTTTGATTCCCATGCTTTCTTACAAACCAGCAAATCAGTCGAATAAACAGTTGGATGAAATGAAACAAATGAATCTGTTATTTATTGCTCTAATTCAGAATCGATTTTTTACATTTTTATTCCTTTGAGAATGAATTAATTTATAAATTCTTTACATGTGGGGGAAAACAGGAGATTTTTTAAAAATACA
>JAODLJ010000016.1:32334420-32344579 GCA_027576115.1 Cathorops melanopus
TAGGACTTGTGTGAAAATCTGATGTTGTTTTAGGTCATATTTATGCAGAAATATAGAAAATTCTAAAGGGTTCACAAGCACCACTGTACATAGGCTCTCTTACTGAAGCTACAACTCCAAGCAGCCATAAGAAGCATGAATCACTGAGAACTGCAGTGTTGCTCTGTGAACTAGCGTGTTATTTTGGTCACCGAGATGTTTTTGAATCTCCTGAGTGTCATTTTGACTTGAAGGAAAGCAGTGAATTGGTTTAATTTGGGTTAAATTTTCCTGCATGCATTCACAGCCTTCAGTATCTGCCGCGCTCTATCCTCTTTCACTCATTTTCTCTGTTCCGCACCTCGCTTCTGTCCTTCACCGATGATGAGGAGGATGATGATTCAGCATCGACTTTCTGAAAGCAATACCAACACAGACCGTTTTCACAGAGTCATTTAGAAATGCAGAATCACTGTTTAAATTTAACACCCTGTTTCTGAGGTTAGCTGCTGCCGCTTATGAATGTAGGCTCCCTGTCGGGCGTTCATTAGCCGTGTATCAGCTGCGGTTGTGCGATGAGCTCAGCCTGCATGAGGAAGAATTGATTCCCTGAGGTGTTGCTGCCCAGAGAGTTTCATTTACTGAGTATGTGAAAGTGAGAATAACCGGGATATATATATAACTGCAAAACTCCGCTGAAAGGCACAGAGTAACACTGAGGTTTGCATGAAGCACAACTTTCCATTCCTGAAGGCAGCCATGGGCCTCTGAGCGAGAAAGGAAGCGTGAAGATGTAGGGGATTTTTAAAATCTGTTTATTATGTTTTAAAAATTTTAACTGCTCAGATTTTAATAATTAAAAAAAAAAAAACTACAAGTAGTTTGCATGTTGCATTTAAATATTAATAAGCCTAAAATAACACAAGGTACAAATTTATTTTCATTGGCGAGAAAGGAAATATTGTTTCATCAAAATGTGTGAAACTTTGTAATGTTTCTTGGCACTGATTCGTCTAAAGAGTTCTTAGGGCATGTGTCTATTATTATTTATTATTATTAAAATTTTTTCTGGCAGAAAAGAATCCCAGCACTTTGTCAAAAAAAGAAAAAAAATGCTTTCACATTGTGTTGGTTTCTATGACGACAATAGTTTGACATCACCTTTAATCACTATAGACACGTGCACGCGCACAAAAAAAAAAGAAAAGTGCTAGGTGCAGCACTGTTTCACGGGGCGGCTGCATGCCCACACTCCTCATTGAGAATAAATGGAGGGGAGATGTTGGTGCTCGGTTTAAAAAAAAAAAAAAAACCCCAATAGGGAGCGCCGTAGTGCAGAGGTGGACGTCAGGCTACTGCACAAGTGAAAGCTCCAGTGTGCGTACTTACAAACCTAATTACCTGCTCGAAAAGTAGTAGTTAACATCATTGCTGGTTAATTCACATTTAAAGGAAATGAGTGTGGCATCAGGTTACCGAGGATGGGACCACTCTGTGTAACTGTAGTCGTCCTCTTGTTCTCAGTAATACGTCACGTTTGTGCCTTTGACGGAATGGCGGCAGGTCTTCTTTTTTTTTTTTCCTTCTCCTCCCCCTCCCCCCTTAACATTTCCAGCCCATGTCCTGCTTGGTATGATTTTTTTTTTTTTGTTTTTTTTTTTTTTTCTGCTGCTTTGTGTGCCTCTGGTTTTGGAAAGTTTGTCGTCTGTGCAAGTGTCTCATAAACTCAAATGTGTCTGTCTGTGCTGCCGTGGGACGTAAAAACACGCTCTAGTTACAACGTTGAGAACCATCATACCACCACGATGCGCTTTCTCTTTAAACGCATGTATCAGATAGAAACTTGTTTCAGGAAGTCAGTAGGGTTTTTCTTTTCTTTGCTTCGTTGTCAAGAGAAGATGAGACAAAAGCAGGTAATCACTGTATCGGCAGCCTTCTGAACCTATTACTTGAGGACGGGATAATGACAAATTAAAAAAAAAAAAAAACAACTGATGGACACTTAATCTGCATGTCCTGGGAACAGGGATAATGGTTTTGTCTGTTTGTCTTGTATGTATTACATAAGATTCAGTGACTAAGAAAAAAAAAAAAAAAGCAACCCCTGTACATGTCGAATGAATGACCTATAATCAAAAAAAATTATTAATTGGAAAAAAAAAAGTGAAAGTAAAGTGTGCTGTATGATATTGGAGCCTTTATCCTAGAAGGATTAGACACTGTGTAAGACTTGTAATAAGTAATTAACTATAAATACTATTAAAAGTGATTTGTTTTTAGTGTCTGTAGTGTACAAAGGAAGTACTTGCAGTCAAGTTTCTATTATTATTATTATTATTCTCCGCCTCTCAAAACTGTTGGATTAAACTGTTGGATATATGTCTGATGTGATCTGATAAAACATCTGTTTTGGTATTATTCATAAACATGTATGTCCTGTGGCTTTGTGGTTTTAGCCCTTTGTGTTCTGTGTGTGTCATAAGTTGCACTCACAGCCTATGACTCAGGGGTGACGAGACCCATTCCAACATTTTTCCTCGTAATTATAGCTCACTCTTTTTAGCGTGCTTAGTGTGTGCCACCATCTCACTAATGAGCTGTGTGGATGTGTCGGTCTTGACTCACCCTCTGAGCTGTACCGTGTGCGCGCACTCTCTCACACACACAGAGTGTCTCAGTCGTGCCTGCAGGGCAGAGAGCGGCATAGAACTAAGGTTTCACGACTGGCAGCTTGTGTCTCTATTGTCCTCTGTAATCACTGTGTCTGCACAAACAGGTAGTGTGCGAGAGCTCTCCGAGCCAGTGAATAGCACATCGGCTGTCCAGACGCTAATGACTAAGCAGCTCGTAAAAAAAAAAAAGAAAGGAAAGGGATGATGGATGAACAGGCGCATGTACACACGTGTACACGTCCACATGGAACTGCGAATGTTTAGGACGATATAAAGTCATAATTTCACCGTGCAGGTCTCTCATGCGACCCTGCACTCATACCGACAGGATCAGCTGCAGCCATTTGGTTCTAACCACCAGTGGAAAAGTGCATGTTGGGTTTTTTTTTATTGAGCCTTCAGAGTGAAGTTTTGTTTATTCAGGTGCTGGGGGGAATGGCTCGTAACTTTGGGGTGCAGACTTTTTCCCCCCCCTTAAAGACTGAAGTTTTCTGCTGTGGACTGTGCACTAGAGCAGGGTAGTTTTTACCCTTTTTTTTTTTTTTCCCCCCCTTTCCTCGTCTTCTATTAATCATCCTCTGTGTTAATAAGAGTGAATGTTCAGCATGCTTATGAATATGAATTAAAGCTATTTTCAAGAGTTTCTCTCATACACCCCCATGTATCATCGCCCTCCTGTTGCCTCTCACATTCCACAGTATTAGCTGTCTTGTTCGTTCATTCGCTCTCTCGCCTGCTCTCACTTCATGAATAGCTGTAAATAGCCTGCTCCCTGCACCCCAGCATCCTTAAATATTCTTTTGAGCAATGCTGGTGAAATGTTCCGAGCTTGCAGGAAGCCCCCGTATTGTTGAAGCGCGTAGGTAAATAAACGGCCCTTAATGAGATTTCCAGGGGTATTGTTTAAAAGCAGGTAGTGTGGCGTAGAGAAACAGATCGCCGTTTAACACACTCGGATTGTTCTTTCCTGTTTTTTTTTTTTTCTTCGGTTCTGCTCCGTTGATGATGTGTGCACACATTGACAGGGGAGTCAGATAGCACCACATTTTCAGAGTGCACCAATTTAAGACGAAGGGGTGTAAGAATGTGTTTGTTGATTGAATTTTCTGACAAGAGCCCACGTCTCTCCACTCCAAATCACCCCAGAACGCCGGCGGCAGATTACGGTTGTCACGGCAATGGCACCGGCCTTGCGTTTTGCTCCGGTTCTGCTCCGCTGCCGACGCTGTCATGATTCCCTCCTCTCCCTCCCTCCCTTGGATTTTAATTAGACAACAAAAAATATGAATATTCATAAGTCTGGAGTTCATTAATATGCACACTTATGCAAATGAGTTCACAATTAAGGCTTTTCTCCCCAGAGATCGTCGCCAGCATTAAAGTGAGGGAGCTGTGTGCGAGGTGGGGGATTCTGGAAATTTCTGCTCCATAGAGCTCAAATTCTTTCGATGCCACTACTGATTTGTGTATTTGAAATAGATTTTAAGTTGACGGTGGAACATTGAAAATGGTAGATTTATCAATTAAAGCGAGTCAGCACAGCAGGTGTTCTGTATTGTGTCCTTTTCTTTTCATAAAATAAACTTGTCAGGCTCTTCGCGCTTTTAGGATTCCCAGATAAGACTCTAGTACCTATAGTGTGATGAGTAATCTGGTTCTGGCCTGGACGTGCCCCCTGTAAGGACTATACACTTACAGACATAACGGTGTATAAACAAACAAGCATGAAGTACTAATGAGGTGACAGCCCGAGGTGTAACATTACAGCATCTCCACTTTTTTTAAAAAATTTGTTCTACTTTATTCAGCATGGAAAAGCATCAGAATTAAATTAATCCGCTTCAAATGGATGGATTACCCAAAATCCATTCTTAATAAATGGTAGGCTGGTGTGGGCCAGTCCAGAAATAAGTCTATGATTCTTCTCAGCGTTTATGCTGTGCAAGCCGTGGGTATTTTTATTTTGTTCTGATTTCACGGCTTTTATTAATAGCTGACGGAGTTTTCTGGAACGACTTGCTAAGCTGTTACTTTCTCTGCGTCGGCACCTTATCAGGCCAGGAAGCAGACTGTACTACGCTAAACAGTCTGTGTTGATAAATACTAATAATGCTTAATTATAATTCACTTTATAGGAGCTCTGACAGGTTGTATATAAGAAGCCGGGTGTAAGCAGGGACATTGTGCTTGTGTTGCAGGTTTGGAAGATCGGAGTGGATCAGTCTCCTGGAGCTCAGCAGAGCAGAACAGTCCATCCTTCAGTTCACGGGTAAGAACTAACAGAGCCCCATGGCTGCGAGTGAGTACATAAAGCACGGAGCATGCTGAGACAGAGCTGCTTTTACAAGCTAAACAGTCTCTGTCTGCGTTACAGCCCATTAGGTGTGAGAAACAGAGCTGGATGGTTCATGTTTGCTTTCAATGCTGATCGCTGACTTTTTTTTTTTCTTAATGACTGCGTGGAATATAGAGCTTTTGCAAGTGAAACAAAAAAAAGACAGCAAATTTCATAGTGAGTTCAGTCTGCGACAAATTCCCAACGCATAATAATTTCAGAATTTATTTTAAATACTAAGACCGAGCAGCTTCAGTAATGGTCTTTTTTTTTGAATGAACCATTTGCAACTTAAGAAAAATAGCAACCTGAACATTCCGTTAACGTTTCCCCACACACACACACAGCTTATGCTTAGGTCTGTGCATTCTCAGGTCACCAGACAGGAGCTCAAAACACAACCACTGGTTAAATTAAGGATCAGACGTGGATCAGACACACTGTTTTTAAAAACAAAAACAAACAAGCAAAGCCCTTTAGCCACTCCATTCCATAAATACGCACGGACAGCTGCTAACATATTGAAGTAACAATTAGTGATCCTCAGGCGCGTTTTACATGTAGGTGAGGTGTTAGTAGGTCAGTTGGTCAGCCAGCGAGTGACATTGATCTGATAATAGGCAGATAAGATGAAGCGATCGCTTGGATGCAGTAGACCGCCAACATCAGGGGTCGGGACAGTCAGTAAATAAATACTGCTGATTAATTTATGTCCTGATCATCAGGCAGACTTTATAAAAATAATGTATACACAACAAATAATTTCTCTATAAATGCAGAAATGAATAGTGGCTTCCTTGTTCAAGCACGCAAGCTTCGTCTTGCATGGAGCGCAGGGTAATGATGGTGTTCTGGAGTGTCCTTGGTGGAGTCCTTGCAGCAGGGAATGTGATTGTTTGCTCTTAGTTGTGGTATTAATGCTTATTTTGTGTGTCTGTCTGTCTGTAGGCATTTGACAATGTGGGCCACTACAATGAGCATGAAAGCATATCGCCTTCATCAATGTACAGCTCAGGAATTGGAGGTATGTCTTCTCATCAAATATATATACTTTTGCCATGTTGCTTATTCTATAAAAAAAGATGCAATTTCAAGCAAACTAATTTTAAACACCTGCAACTGTTTATTATTATACGCTGGTTTACGTCTGTCTGTCCGTCCGTATCTCAGTCTGTCTGAAACACCCTTTTTCTCAGCAAGCATAAATTATAGCCACTTGGTACCAGACTTCAGCTTGGGGTTCTATACCGTTTTCAGGTCTGTCGCACATTGACTTCCTGTTTAACGACTGAAATGTATTTATGAAACATATAGCATGGATTTACAAAATTTTCATAACCCTTTTCTCAGCAACTACAAATCACAACTGCTTGATATTTGGTCCCGAGCTTCAGCTTGGGATTCTATACCATATATACTGTTTTCAGGTCTGTCGCACATCGACTTCCTGTTTACCGACTGAATGTATTTACAAAATACACAGTG
Source organism: Cathorops melanopus (assembly GCA_027576115.1). Classification (NCBI taxonomy): domain Eukaryota; kingdom Metazoa; phylum Chordata; class Actinopteri; order Siluriformes; family Ariidae; genus Cathorops; species Cathorops melanopus. The sequence goes on from JAODLJ010000016.1 coordinate 32,340,892, forward strand.
TGGATTTTGACGCTATTTCAAAATGACAGTTTACCAGGATGCTGTTTGAAATCCCTGGGGAGAGACACTGCTCTTTGCTTGTTTCAGGGTTCATTATTTGTTGAAGTCAACATTCATAATAAGTGTCGTATTCCTTCGATTGCTTGCGTTCTGATATAAGGGGGGGATACGTAAGTAAGCAGTAGCTCGCAGTTCATCTTTTTAAGAACTGTTTTAGATAGGCATGGAACAATATATCATGCGAAGATAAATCGTGATACAAATCTATGACGATTTGAATCTGGGGAAAAAAATGAATTGCTGTAATTTTCAGGCCATGTAATGTTAGTTTTTCCTCGCTGAAATTATGGGGTTTTTTTTTTAGCAATAATTAACAATTCTCCAAAGGTGAGGTGAATATCAGTTAATAATAACCGAGAGGAAATGGAGATTATTATTAACCGATATTCACAGAGTCTGGGGCGGATAATTATTTGAGTATAAATACACAGGTGATTTATTTAAAAAGGTTTTTTAAAAATCATATTTATTTCAGACTTCAAAAGTGGCATGCAAATGTAATAACAGCGTGGCGCAAACTTGTCACATAAAATACTGTTATGAAATAAATCAATTCCACCTTACCTTTGAATAGTTTTAGACCAAACTTCGTAGCATCTTTAGTGCTTTTAAGAATAACATTTTCTTTCATAGTCTGTACTACTTCCTCACTTACAGTGGCAATGCGATTGGCTGCCATTTTTCCGAGTCGCTGGAGGTGACTATCGAGAAATAACCCGAATCTCTCAACCAATCAACGTGCACGATTTCCTATAATCGCCTCCGTATTTATACTAACGTACAATATTGGGAATGTGCATGGCTTCACTTTGGGTGGAAGTAACACAGCTCTAATGCTGTGAGAACACAAAAAAAAAAAAAGATCTAAAATGGGAAAGGGCTGTTGTGTGATTGACTGTACAAATAGATTTAACAAGAAATCAGAGCTCTTTTTTTTTTAAACAGACTTAAAAGTGAAAGAAAAGAGAAGCAAATGGAGGCAGCAGAGATGTTTGTAAAAATGTACTTAAAAAAAGCCTATTTGTCAACTTAGTTTTTCCATTTTTAATAAAAGGAATGTTTTCGTTAATAGGCTGTTACTCCAAGTAAAGTCCAAAATAAGTCCAAATAAAAGTTACTCCAACTTTTATTAGAGTGGGTAAATAGTTGCTGGTTATTAAGAATTTATTTTAATTGAACAAAATAATAAATATAAGTTGATAAAGAATAGGAAAATGTTGCTTTTTTTATAATAAAATGTTCATTTAATTTTTTTGTTTCAATATTGTGGGAAAATCAAATCGTGAATTGGGTGAATCATTAGTTTTAGGTGTTGTGCAAAATTCCACTAATGCCATTCATACATACAGTAATCCACAAACGGGAGAAATTCAGAATGTAAAGATATACTTATTACTGTGTTTGCTATGTAGGGAATAAAATATGACTGGGTATGCAGTTGTAGGAAAGTAATTGATGACATGGTGGTGTGATGCGACTCAATGATCATTTTCCTGTAACAGCATGTCCTGAAGTGTTTTATTCCTCTTCTGTTGCTGCAGTTTGCTAATGATTACAATTTTTATTAATTTAGTAAGGAATGGTACATCATATAAACATTTACAAAAATATAGTTGCATGTATTGTTGTGGAACGTCAGAGGTACAAGTTACTTCCTGTTATGGGTTATGTTATAGTAGCTATAAACGATCGTTAGCTCACCAGCCTCTCTTGAAGTGAAGAAGACGAGAAAAAAAAAACAAACAAACAGCTTTTCATGTTTCTGATGGTGTCAGAAAGCACTGACACTGGAGACTCCTTCTCCGAACAGAAAGCTTCACCTCAGTGATTATATAGGATGTATTTGTTACTAGACTTAGATTATGTCGATTGTCCACATAAGTTGTTACTATAGAAGCAATAACGTATTCAAACGAGTGCATTAATAATAAACCCGGGATTTGGATTCTGGTTTCTGACTAATCGGATTTGAGAATTTATCACCACTGTGTTGTGCGCTTTAATAATGTTTATATGGTTAAACGCACGCACGACCCTCAGCTGTTATTGGAAGCCCCACTCTGGAAGTGGTCTTGCTGGAATTCCCTTGGTTAAACCCCACTTTGGTGGTGTTTGGGGGTGTAGGGATGAGTGTCGGGAGTGGGGTTAAGTCCACTGGAGTGCACCCCTCTCCACTGGGACTTAAACAGGGGGAGACGGCTGCCTCTTATGAACACTGGTAGCGGGGGAGGGATGTAATTAGCGCTGGAGCATTTATAATGGGTCAGTTTGTTGTTTGGAGCGCAGGCTGAGGCCGTAAACAGTGCACCTCATCCACTCTGGCAGCCCAGCTGAGCCAGATGGAGGCCAGCCAAACACGGAGAGAGTAGCCCTTCATCCAGCACCGTCTCGCTATTCAGAACACACTATTGTAGGATGCTTTTGCTTTGATATTTAATGTATGCAAAGGATTTGTTTGGATTGCGTTTAAAATTGACAGACTTTTATTTGTGTAGTTGCTTCATTTCTGGTAGAAATAAACCAGGCATTTGTGTCTGGCGTGTGTCTGTTTGTATATGCACCATAAAATACAGTATTTTGTTAAATCTCCATTTATTAAACCAAATTTATGCTTTTGTGGGAAGTGGCATTTAGCGTTAATTTTACCAAAAGAGCAAGAAGCTCCTGATATTCCAAGCTTCCAAATGCCTTTATTAAATAGAACGCAAAAGAATTCGTCCTCTACATTATTCCACATCTCGGTTGCCCGTCCCACCCCAGTTGGTTTGTTTTTAAGCATGATGTGAATGTGTGGGATCATGGAAAGATCCTTGTAATTATTCCGTCCTATGAATATTGAACAGATTTTCGTCTTATTTGAGAGCAAGCTGAATTTTATATTTATAGCAGAGCCCAATATATACTTAAAAGAATATAATGCATTGACCTGATTTTTGATGGCTTTGACCTACGGTGTATGTCTGTATGAACAAATGTACGTACAAACGTGTACCACTACAGGTAACCCAACCGTAAGTGCAACTCGACGTCTCAAACACCGGACAACGAAATTTGTATTTTTATTTACATAAAAGAGATGGGTTTTTATCCAGCACTTATTTTTAATTTGCTTTTGAAAAATAATGTGGGATTATTTACAAACACATTTTGCAGAAAATATTCACAACAGTTTCATATAAAAACGAGTTAAAACTGTTTTCTTAGCCCACTAGCTTGTTGGATAATTGACAATTGGTCATGTAAGGGTGATAGACAGACAGATGTAATCACAGGAAGAGTTTTTCTTGGACGCATGCTAGCAAACAGATCCAAAATGTAGACAAAGGCAGAGTTGAAAAACAGGCAGTGGTTGAGTGAGGCACAGACAGGATATACAGTACTCAAAGTCCAAAACCAGGAAAGCGATACAAAATGCGAGGTTTTTGCAAAGTCGTTGCGTTTACTGAGAGTCCTTTTACACTATGTTGCAAAAAGTATTTGCTCACCCATCCAAATTATCGGAATCAGGTGTTCCAATCACTTCCATGGCCACAGGCATGCAGACTCTTTTTACAGTTTGGAGCTGGCCCCTTCCTCTTCCAACATGACTGTGCACCAGTGCACAAAGCAAGGTCCATAAAGACATGGA
>JAODLJ010000016.1:32359090-32370107 GCA_027576115.1 Cathorops melanopus
GGACCAATTCGCCTCAAATGGCTTGATTTCAACTGAATTTTTCTGGTATTGCGCAAGGTAAAAAAATTGCACAAAATTGCACAGATATTTGACCAAAGTTTAATATAAAATAGGAGAATTCCATTGATCTTGCTCCTGAATTTACCCGTGAGATGCACTTGAAGCTAATCATTGTTTCACTATTATCAATTCTGGTTCTGGTTGTCACCGTTCATCCAGATATATTGGTGAAATAGCGCGTTGCATTCTTGAATCAAAACCAGAAATCACATCCTGTGCTGAAGTGGCCATCTTTGGGTTTTCTACATCAACTTTTTGTCTTGAGCGCTTTAATAACCCTACGGTATAAAGACGTCTTCATGTCTAAACTCCTCACTCCTACTAGGCTCTTCCAGGAAAACAGTTGGTTTTATAGTGCCTTAGTCTTGCTCCTCCTTCTACACTGTGTACTCGGGCAGTGCAGATGGACTGACCTTGCAGCATACAGATACTCACTCATTTATTAACAACTGTCCTTATTTTATTTAATTTTTGTCCTGCTTCCACTTGCAGTCGTATTAACATGCTGCTGTAACTGTTCTGTTTGCAGCTCTTTTTTTTTCGCATGTTCTAATCTGCGATGTTTAAACCCCCCCCCCCCTTTATTTTTTTGCCATGTTGTCTGTTTTTTGTTTGTTTTATCATCTCTACATGCTTCTCTCCTCATCTCCCAGTTTTTACAGATTGCAGCAGGGAGTTTGATCTCATCACAAATAAACGCATCTCTGTGCGAAGGGATGGGTTTAAGATGAGACGTCAAGCAGATCTTTTTCTTCTGTTTGTCCTTCGTAGCTTTCACAGTGGCTGTCTCTTTTTGTCTATACAGTACTTGGCAGAAGGTGCAACGTGCTCTCCCTTTTTTTTTTTTTTTAAATTCACTGTCACCCTTTGCTCCATGGCAGCCCCCACAATAAGTCCTCATTCTCCACTGGCAATTTTTTGCACTGAAATCAGATCCACTTCAGTATCATGTGGCAGGTGCTGAGCGTTCATTGCATATATTCATTATGTGAAGTTCACATCCATGTAAGTTCATGGTCAGATCTTGGCTTCCTGATGCTTTGACTGTTTGTCATGGCAAGAAGGAGACATCAGAGCTGAAGCATGTGGCCACCTCTTGTTCATCCAAGCTGCTCTTTCTCTCCGCTCCGCCATCGATCTCCTCCAACCACAGGAATCAAACTTCATCCTATCAGTTGTATAGTTAAAATTTAACCCAAAACGTATATTGCTGTCAAGGCTGACTAAGAACACAAAAGGGATTTTTTTTTTTTTCCTTTTTTTTTTTTTTTTCTTCATTTAGTAGGTGATAGGTTTTAACACACCTAAACACTGCAGTGTCTTGTGAGTTCGTTAAGCTGTAATCAATTCATTAGGAAGTTGATTGCTTAACAGAGTGATTAATAAGACCTGGGTTGCCCTCGGCAGCAGCGTGTCAGAGGAGTGCTTGACAGTGGAGGAGAAGGAGCAGCGTGACCGGGAGCGGCGCCTGGCCAACAACGCTCGCGAGCGAGTTCGAGTGCGCGACATCAACGAGGCCTTCCGGGAGCTCGGGCGCATGTGCCAGCTGCACCTGAAGAGTGACAAGGCACAGACCAAACTGATCATCCTGCAGCAGGCCGTGCAGGTCATCCTAAGCCTCGAGAGGCAGGTGCGAGGTAGGGCTCCACCTCCACGCTAATCCCTCGCTCCTGTGCCTCATGTGGAGAATGGGGGTTGGGGAGAAATGCCTTCCATACAAAGATGGTCTAAAGTCATTTGCTGCCATTGGAAGCTTGTTTGCTCTGCTTGAACCTGCCCTTGACCTTCTCTCTGTCTCTCCGCCTCACTGCCACTGCCATTTCTCATCCTAGTCTTTTCTTAAGTCGCTTCTGTTTCTCCGTCCTTGACCAGCCATTGCCTGCATTAACCGTGTTGCTGTGTAACTTCCTCCAACTTGGCGTCTCTCCTTATCTCCACTGCTGAAGTGTATGAATTGTAACGCCACGGCTGTCATTTGCTGATTTGTTCGTATGTCCCAACTCTGTACAGAGCGTAACCTCAACCCAAAGGCGGCATGTCTGAAGAGGAGAGAGGAGGAAAAGGTGACCGGCGTTGGGGGAGATCCTCAGATGCAGCTGGGAGGAGGCCACCCTGGGCTGGGCAGTGATGGGCACACTCATATGTAATATTTATGTAAGTACTGCGTTTATGATGAGGATTCTCAGGTTCGTACTGATCCTCTGAAAACTTGGTGGTTTTCCAGTAATGGACAGATCTGTTAAATGAGAAAATGGATAAAACGTTCAAGCCGCTAAGTGTTGATTTTGGAGCATCATTTTACATCTCGCTTAGACATTAAGATTAGCGAAGTAGTAAATGTCACTGTCTGTCTGGGTCCGGTTTGCATGCAAGCTACAGGGATATTGAGACGGATGTTCACTGTGCATGTAACAAAAAAAGAATGGGAACTCTGCTCTTGAATGCATGAACTTAAACATTTTTAATTATTCCACGAAATCCAGTTGTACATGATACGATAGCCGACGAGGCACGTAGCACCGAGTTGGCTGTAAGCTATGTACGACGAGATTGAGTGGAATAACTGATTTATTCTATTTACATTCACTGGATTTTGAGAAACTGAGTTAGTTTTTTTTTTTTTTTTTTTGCAAATTCGATAAAACGTCTGACAAAATCAATAACTTCCGCTTAGAATGTAAGCAAACCGGTGAAATGACAGGAGCAATTTGTGAAAAAAATGTGTCTCTTTCGCGGTCCAAATCCTGCGCTCTGATTGGCTGGCGAGCGGGTCTGTATCCTACTGTATGGACCCCGGTTACGGATCTCTGGCGACTTGCTCGTTCACGACAACAACAAACATAGTAGCATTTTTTTTGGTCAACATTTATTTTCGCATTTCTCAGGAGAATAGCATTAATTTTACAGCATGGATAGCGATAAGGACAGTGTTCACAGTGAAAGCGAGTTTTACTACCCTGAGGAAGATAAAATAAAAGGAAACATTTCAGGAGAAAGCTAAAAACCTGTAACTTGCTAATGCTGGGCAAAAACATGGCTGAATGACTCCTATTTGTATAAATAGGGGACTGCATGGGTGGCAAAATGTAGTTTTTTTTTTCCTGCCATGGAAGTGCACTTGTATACCGAGGAGGAAGCCGTTCGCATTACAGCCGTGAATGAGGATTCAAAATGGCGGCTCGCCTCAATTTTCCCTTTCGGGCGCTCTCGTTTTCTGTTAGAATTTGGTAAAGAAAAAAATAAATATATTATTTACCAGCTTAAGGTTGGTCCGTATGGTGAAATACCGTGACCTTGGCCCAGAGAGCCTCGGTTAGTACTTTCAAGACCTCGGTCACGGTATTTCTCGAAACAGACCTCCCAGCTGGTAAATAACATATGTATTCTATTCCTGACTAGCGGGTTTCATTAATTTGGTTCGATATCATGCAATATTGTTAGCATATCGCTTATCCTACATGTATTACGTCACTGTACCCAATGGAGAATGAGCGTTGAATATGGTTTACGATATTGCATAGCTGTCAAGACATGACGCCACACATTGGAGCTGATACAAATATCCAATGAGAGTTTTCTGCTGCACATGTGCAGTACCATTTCTTTGTTCAGCGGGAAAGAGAAAGACTAGGCTAACCTAGTGCTAGGATTAGCTATGCTATAATCAAGCACTAAATAAATAAACTGAAAACTGAAATTAAAGATGCGTTGAACACCCGAAAGGCTACCAAACGTTTATTAGATATTCTTGACACATATTTACAAGCAGTGGTGAACTGTTACTATTACAGCTGGGACTTGAGCTCAGTTAAAGCTTAGCCAGACACACCAAAAAAGCAACAGGGCAAAGGATTTTGAAAGGGATTAGCGGCAGGCTGCCAGGTTGCGCCATTGTGTGTACTTGTCGATGTTGATTTTAAAAGTAACTAAGTAAATTACAAATACTTAATTCTGAGTGAAAAATACTGTGGCGAGCATGCGTGGAACAAGAGTCTGGAGACAGAAATCTTAGTTTCTCAGTCGTTAGCCTGTGATACTTGCTCTCGATAGCACTGGCTTGACCACTTTATTAACATTCGCTAACACTACTGATGAACGCTACACCAGCTGGAAGGTGACTTCACTGTTGTGCTGACGGTGCTGACTTGCGGTTAAGCTCATGTTGGTCTTCGAGAAGGCCTAGGGCGATAAAGTTTTGGTCCCTCTCACTATCAGTCAAAATCTGATTGGTTAATTTGTCTGTCACTTCCTACATAAACATACACTGCCATGGCCTTCTGTCCCGACAATGAAGTCCTAACCAATGAGTGAGCCAGCTCTAAACTCTTCTCAGCCTAGAGACGAAAAAAAAAAACCCTCATTGGATAACTATTTTAATGTTTTCAGGAGCGCAACCCTTTCGAAGCAAATTTGACAGAAAATAAGGCCAAATTAGAACCAAAAGAGAATAATTATAATGAAAGAAATTAAATAACATTTCAAACGTTGATACGTTTGGGCCTTCTCTGAAGGCTTAGAAGGCCCTGACGGTTCCCCTCCGTTATACACATGCAAATGTATAACGAGCCCTCACGATAAAAGTTGCAAAGTGATTTCTTGGCATGTGGACAAGTTGGCGGCAGATGACATGGACGATTAAGAAATGGAGGTCATGCAACGCAGAATCTCCTCCTCATCACCAAGGAGCATAAGGATACCATCCCTACAGGTGTGTCTAGTAGTTTTTGTTGTTCCTGGGCTCCATGGCACACTCACTAGCTAATACAGCTGATCATGAGCAGCTTGGCCAAGGTCACATGCTTACTACTGCATCATGTCGCTGGCCTTTTAGATGAACAGGTTCATCCAAATGCATGATGCCCAAGCACTACATACATTCTAGTGATAACTTACACCATGACATGATTCCAGCTTGGTACCCCAAGATAACTAGCAAGGCCTTGGATTCCAGGTCACATATACCTGAGAGTTTAGCTCCTTAGAATTGAGGACTGCAAACTTGCAGCCCAAGAAACTCTTGAACGCAAGCGCTCCGAGTACACTTAGATGTTCTACAACTGGTGTGTCCAGTACAATTGCTGCTTCAAACAAACACTTTCTTTAGGACTGCTACACAGCAGTGCATCGCCATACACTAAAGGTCCATGTGTGGGCCATGGATGTGCTTCACCATGGGTGTCATCTCTCTGGGGGCTCAAAAAATTATTACATCCTTCTTAAAAAGGGTCAGGTACCTCCATCCTCTACAATTTCCCCAAGACCTGCTGAGAGATCTCACCCTTTTACTGGAGTCTTTTAAAGGCCCGGTCCCACAATACCGATAACTACAACTATCAATAAAAATCAGTCCCCTGCAGTTGATGGTCACACCAGACCGATAACGATACCTATAGCCCAGGCATGGGTTTATCCGTATCCGTGAGATTGCTTCTGGAGCGATTTTTCTAGGCCTGGACCTGATCTGATAAAACATCTGACTAAATCAGGTAATTGTTTACGTATAACGTTGTCTGAGCACGTGCTGTTTTCCCCAGGCATCTTTGTACATCCTTACTGCATCATGAAGTCACGGAATACGGATTCATGGAAAATTTTATAAACACATAATACAAAGCACGGATCTTTTATTCACGGATGTGTGATATATTCCATGAAATATCAATAGTAAATTAATAAAGTAAACATATAAACGCAGGCAAGATATTTTAATTATGAACTTCGGCAGTTCAAACTTTTAATTGGTTTTAGACTTCTTAATTTTTATTCGTGATGAATCATCTGTATGAAATCCGTACCTAATCTGTAATATACTGAAACGTCCGGGACCAATCCGTAAATTGTTAGCGTCCATGATGCAGCTGTATTAAAATCTGAAACTATTCTGTATATGTATCCTTTTTTTTAATTATATTTCCGTAATCTGTGACCTATCCGCATTATATCAACCACCAGAGTGTGTACACGGGTTGTTTTGAAGTCCAAGCTGTACAGTATGACCCGGAGTAATGCGGTCATTTACCTGAGTGTCAGGATTATAATTGTGGTGTGACTGCTCCAGACTGGGACTAAAGGTATAGGTATAGTCATAGTCATGTGGGACCGGGAAATGAGCATTTAAAAAAAAAAAAAAGCCTTTTTAATAATGGTCTCTTAAGCAGAAAGAGCGAGAGGCATGCATGCTTGGGTAATAAGCTTATCTTGTATGCGTTGGTGGCCAGATGACTGGGGTGATCTTGTGGCTGAAACAGATTTCTTACATCACCCACTTGCATACCATCAAGTCTAACCTGTAGGACATTCCTGCAGACCAAGTGGTGGCCATTGTTCATCAGTCATGCTGGAAAGACTGGTGGAGGTGGGGTTCTCACGTATCTAAACATATACTAGCCCACTGGCATATTTCCATTTTGTGCCAGTCATCGCCAAACACTTTCCAGTTAGCCCTAAGGGGTGTCGTTTCCTCATAACATAGGGACACATGGTGTCCAGGTGATTCCCACTGCCCAGTTGGATAGAAGGTATGAAACAGAATGCTAGTTACGCATGGAACTGTGGTTCTATGAATCCTGGATAAACGCCAGGGTTCCTTGACTAATTAGGTAACCACAAACACTGTCTGATTTACCATAAATACCCAAATGGACACTGAGCCTTATTGAACATTTTTTGTAAAATACATTTCTACAAATTACCATAATATTCTCTACGTAGCCTACTGCAAAGCCATTAGTGATGGGCCGATGGCCATTTTCAGACAAGAGTTCAGCAACAAAAAGTGCTCCTTTTATGCTGATCTAAAACCAGATCATAACCATTACATCAAAAATTGCAAAACTGGCCTCAGATTGGAATAAAAGGGCAAATCACACCACAGCAGATCAGGAATGGAGAACAAGTTATGAGGACATCACTATCAAAGATAATGGAATGGAAAATCTTTGCAGAGAGAGAGAGAAAAAAAAAAAAAAAAACATTCTAAATTTTCCACCACGTCCAGAAGTTGCCTGTTATCTCCATTTTTAACAATGAAAAAGACAATTACTTGGTTTGTTAACCAGCACGATCATGAGAATAATATCAAGATTTTCAGGTGGTTGAGAAACGCTGGTTCTAATTAAGACACCTATTGGGAAGTCTACAAGCCACATTGGATCACCAATCTAATCGGGTGCTCAAAGGGGATCAAAGATACGTCTACCTCTGGATGGGTGAATTAAAAAAAAAAAGAAAGAAAGAAAAGAAACTAAAAGCACTCAGACCTTCTAGAAGAGTTCCCAGCACTATGGCCATTAGCTTCAATACTCAAAATGGGAGATTTGGAAAAGTGGCTGAGGTTATGACCTGGAGCGTAGGGAACTGCGAATACAGCAAGACTTACCAGTGTTGTCAACTGGAGCATGTGAAGAGTCAGAAAATGACATGTTAGAGTCTCACTTAACTGAAGGACATTTCACCACTTATCTCAGTGGCTGCAGTAAAACATGCCAAAGCCCCTCAGATGGGTGGAAAAATATCTTCAAGATTATAACAAGCCCAGGCGACCAGATTTACTCCTATGATGCATTCAAAAATCACCAAACATTTTACAAACATTTGTCAGTGTGGCTATCCGTAACTCAACCACTGCAGCAGTTCATCCAAATTACTACATTTCTAGGTCCCTTTTGTGAAACCAGCATAATGATGGAAGACCATTCTGCATTTTCCAAGAGACAATCCTTATTAAACTTGTATTTAGACTGATTTTTACTACAGTTTGGACTTACTGATTGAACGCACGGAACTAATATTCTTCATCTAGAAGCAGATTTGCATGTTTTACAAGAACTACCTAATGAGATCATTTTGCGAAAGCTACTATGTGTGCATAGTGGTTCTAAATGTTAAAGTGCAACAAGTACTTTGAATGTAATAGTTTAAGATTTACTTATTCCAAGTAATTCTTTGTGCACTTTTTGCAAGTGCATCACAAAAAATGCAGACAAGAATACCAGGGGCCTTATTCACAAAAATCCTAAGGCTACAAGATCAGCTGTGAACTACTGCGCACTTACGTACCCCCCCTGCACTCGCTTATATCAGGATGCAAGCAATCGAAGGAACAGGACACTTATTATGAATGTTGACTTCAACAAATAATTAACCCTGAAATGAGTAAGTAAAGAGCAGTGTTCGCCCCAGGGATTTCAAATAGCATCCTGGTAACCTGTCATTTTGAAATAGCATTTTGCTTTTTGAAATAGCGTCAAAATCCACCGTGTGTTTCATAAATACATTGTCGGTAAACAGGAAGTCGATGTGCGGCAGACCTGAAAACTGTATACACGGTATAGAACCCCAAGCTGAAGCTCGGTACCAAATATCAAGCAGTTGTGATTTGTAATTGCTGAGAAAAGTGTTACGAAAATGTTCTAACTCCACGCTATACGTTTCGTGAATACATTCAGTCGGTAAACAGGAAATTGATATGCGACAGACCTGAAAACAGTATACACAGTATAGAACCCCAAGCTGAAGCTCAGTACCAAATTTGATTTGTAGTTGCTGAGAAAAATGTTACGAAAATTTTGGAAATCCACGCTATATGTTTCATAAATATATTCAGTTGCTAAACAGGAAGTCGATGTGCGACAAACCTGAAAACGGTATATACAGTCTAGAACCCCAAGCTGAAGCTCGGTACCAAATATCAAGCAGTTGTGATTTGTAGTTGTTGAGAAAAGTGTTACGAAAATTTTGTAAATCCACGCTATATGCTTCGTAAATACATTCAGTCGGTAAACAGGAAGTTGATGTGCGACAGACCTGAAAACGATATACACGGTATAGAACCCCAAGATGAAGATTGGTACCAAGTGGCTATGATTTGTGGTTGCTGTGAAAAAGGGTGTTTCGGATGGACAGACAGAGGTAAACCAGTATACCGCCCCTCCTTTGGAGCAGGGGTTTAATAAGCATAAGCGGTTATGGATAATGGATGGATGGAAATGATGTACAGTCCCTGCCAAAAATTTTGGGACATTACCTCATTCAATTTTTTTAAAAAACTTAATTAAAAGACACCTAATGCCTTCAAGTAATGGACTGTCGTTTCTCTTCACTTCGTTGAGCGGTTCTTGATATAATGTGGATTACTACAGTTCCATGCCATTTTTATCGTTTTGATGTCTTCGGTATTCGTCTACAATGTAGACGATAGTCAAAATCCAGAAACACTTATGAGTAGGTGCGTCCAAACAATTGACTGGTACTAGATCATGGTTTCCTAGTACCGCAAGCTGGCCTAGTGGTTAGCGTGGCCGCCTCTCGGTCGGGTCATACCAAAGACCATCATGACAATGGTACCTACTGCCGTCTGGCAAGGCACGCTGCAATACAGAAGCGAGTGGGGAGTCAAACTCTTGTGGTTACCAGAGGACTAGCCTCCCACTGTAACCCTAGCTATGTAATAGGCGAAAGGCCGAGGGCTACGGAAACGGAGATCGGTGCCACCCTATGCGCCATATGGCGGTGGGAAGGACTTTAGAAGATGATGATCATGATTTCCATGTATTTATAGTTACATTTAATATTGTTGAAAAAGTTAGTTCCTGTTTTTACTGACAAATTACAGCAGCTTTAAACAGTTGTTCCCTCACCTGTCTCTCTTTAATATACGGAATTAAATTAGTGTCCAAAGCAATGAGACAAAAATAACCATCGCTTGTTACAGAGCAACTAGAAGGCGCAAAGTCCTCTACCCTGAAGACTCTTGTGTGGTGGAAAGCTTATCGAATTACAAAGCACCGACACCAGAGACTCCTTCCATAAATGATTAAACATTTGTTTATCTATTTATTATTAGTCTTAGATTATGTAGCGCGGCCACTGTACAAATCCCTGTGAATGAGTTGTTGCTTCAGAAACCATAACGCATTAGTAAGAGTGTGGTATTATTTGAATTCCAGCCTGAGCGGCTGTTATGGAAAATGAAACCAACATATTCTGACCAAATGGGTTAATATTAATTAACAAATAACTGTAAATGAAATCAGTCGTAGGAGAGGCTTTTTCTGCTTGGAGGTCAAGTAAAGAGAAGCATTTTTGTGACAGAAACAACACGGTTAAATGTGTTACTCAGCACGACTCAAATCTATTTTGAGAAAGGAAGTGCACAACTTCCTTATTTAGGAGCTCAATGCCAGTTTAATGCTGCATGATCATACCAGATCACAGAGTCATCTAAAAATTTTCCAGTTCTTCACCACTTTGTCATGCATCCCGTCTCTTATCATTGACCAGTATAAATCACTGAGCCATAAAGGGGATGCTCGGCTCCAGAGACCCCTTGAATGCAGTGTTGACGTGGGTAGGACACTGATTCTCTCGCTCTGTAATGACAAGGTCAAACAATGACCTGAACACTGTGAGCAGTATCGAGAGGACAGATTCATACCTAGTGTCCCTGAAAATCTATCCTGCTTCCTGGAAACCTTGGAAACAATTGTGCACAGTTGTCCACCTCACTTAAAAACACAACAACGTTTGTTTAACCGCTGAACCGAGGAAAGCTGCTTTGGTTACGACGGCTTTGTTTTGCGGGAAATCACCGGCTTGACCAGCATCAGGGGAATATCCAATCAAATCAAAACAAAGCGCGAGTGTGGCGGTTATGTAACGGAGAGATTATGGGGCATTATCCACCCCTGACTATTCAGCATTCATGGAAGACCGAATCCAAGCAGCTGGCCACAAACTGCCAAACTGCTCGACATTTTATTCACTCTTTTCTCCTCATATCTCCATATCCCAACATCTTCCATGTCTTTAGGATTCACTCGGACAAAATTTTGTCTTCAAGTGGTGCTTGAAAGTTTGTGAACCCTTTAGAATTTTCTATGTTCCTGCATAAATATGACCTAAAACATCATCAGATTTTCACACAAGTCCTAAAAGTAGATAAAGAGAACCCAGTTAA
>JAODLJ010000016.1:33659816-33678367 GCA_027576115.1 Cathorops melanopus
TCATTGGCCACAGGGCTCGAACCCGGACCTTCTTGCTGTGAGACGACAGCGCTAACCACTACACCACCGTGCCACCATTTTAAGCAAATTTCAAAACTTAGAGAAACAGTACAACAATCTGAAGTTACTTTCATGTTTCCTCAGGTTTTGTATTATTAATACTTGATTACGCTAAAACTGAACCACTTAATTTGTGTTATACTGATTATTTGTAGCAAATAGTTTCTACTGAAAAAGTAGTTCTGGCTCTGAATGTTAGAATTATTCAAATTTGGAGTTTAAAGGTGATATATTATACCCCTTTTACACAAGTTGACACAGTTCCCTGAGGTCTTAATGAAATGTCTGTGACATGCTTTGGTCAAAATCCTACAATGATAAAGCACCACAGCTCCTTTCTCACCCTGTCTAAACAGTCCTGTTCAAAATGGCTGGTTTGAGGAATGGCCTGTTCCTTTAAATGATAATAAGCCACTGCTCACCTCACCCACCTCTTCCACTAGCCAATCAGGTAGCACTTTCTTCAGGAATATGTATTTGCAAAGGTCGATCTCAAGCCATGAGTGGAGATTCTCAGATGAGGCGGCGGTCTTATTCTAATGAGCTCTGCTTGGGGCATAGTAAGTGGAGCCAAATCTGAATGGCTTGTTGAAGCCCATGTTTTCTGCAGCACAAAAGAAACTGACTAGGTGTCTTATTTCAGAGTTTGTGGGTTGATAGGCTCTGGATACCCAAATGTAAGTGCACAAGCATTGAAAAAGTAAGTTTTTCATAATCAAGTCAAACTCCTTCTCATGCCAGAATCTGGTCTTCCCAGGCAGTCTCCTGTCCCAGTACTAACCAACTCTTTAAGATGTATGGGTATGGCACCAATCTGTATTTCTCTAGCCCTCGGCCATACAGCTGGGGTTACAGTGGGGTGCTCGTCCTCTGGTAACCCTGAGAGTTTGACTTCCCCACTGGCATCTGTACTGCAGCATGCCTTGCCAGATGGTAGTTGGTACCATTTTTATAATGGTCTTTGGTATGACCCAACCGCAAGTATAACTTGCGATCTCCCAGTCGAGAGGCGGACACGCTAACCACTAGGCCAACTTGCGGTCGTTTTTCATAATATGTCCCCTTTAATTTTCAATGTACATGTCACTGAAGAGTTTAGGATTTACAAAAATATGTTTTGCTTCTACATTGATTGGTAGAATTCAACAACTGCCCTTCGCCTTCAATTTCAAGCAATTTTTTTTTTGGTTCCTTTTCTTACAACATAGAAAGGTGTTGAAATTTTTGTTTGTAGTAATGGCCCATCCAGTATAGATGCACAACCGAGATTAGGGTGAAAACCACATGAGTATATTTTTATTAGAGATAGTTTAGAGTCCTGGTTCTGTGAGACTGTGTTGCTTTATGGTATACAAGACCAGGAAATTATGTTAATATAATGTACTGTGTTACAAAGCTGCCTCTGGATGAGTGGAAAGTTCAGGAATAAACAGGATCAAAAATTGCAGAGATGACTACAGCAGAAAAGTGCTTGCCCTACCAAATGCGGTCAGGAGGTAGGAGGGTGAAACGAGTGGTCTCTGGGTGGGAGGAATGACATTTTCTTTCTCCCCTGTCAATCACAGAGACACTAGTCAATCATGGATAGCTATAAGCTCATGCATTTAGAAGAGGGTAGATTGCACTTTCCTCCAAGTGTGTTATGCTGCCCTAGGCTGTGATCCGTTTTGAAAAGATGTGGTGTCTCAGAGGACGCACCAGTGGTAGCTACTGTACGTTATGGGACGGCTGGCTACTGAGTGACCAAACTGGTGAGCAAAATGGTGGGGAAAAAAACCCAGATAGCAAAACATTTTTTGAGAGCTGATGAATCTCCTCTGAGAAATTAAAGCTGCACTCTGATAGCATTGTGTTCCAGTTATGGCTGAGATCATTCCGAGCAATACTGCAAAGAGCTTCCAGGATGCATAAGTACCATAAATACCATCACCAACCAGGCTATTCTTAGGCATAAATGAAAAAGAAAAAAAAATCTAGCTCAGAAGCACAGAAATTTGATGGGATTTATTGATGATGGTTCAGGAGATCCAGAAATGCTCCAAAGTTAATCACCACAATGTTTTAAATTACCAGTGGCATTTGCACTGGTTGACCTTCAGCTTCTGTAATCATATTTAAAGCAGCATATTTAAAATAGTTTCATTCCAGATCAGGCTTGGCCTGCCCATGCAGAATAACCAAAGGTTTAAATCGTGACATCATTTATTAGTCGCTAATAAGCCGACAAGGGAATACGGTTTCTTTCAACAGTAATATCAATGGCAAATACCGTGACCAATTATGGGATTTAAACAACACCAGTGCCTGTGCAGCGAAATATGATGATGGTTCCAGGGACCCACAACTGGTGAGAAAAAAAATATGTAAGGTGTATTCATTAATTCAAAATATTATAGCCTAAAGGCCAAGATTTCCTACATACACCCCCAGGATTAAAAAGAACCATATCCTAAAATGAATCATGTCCAAATACTACTCTCATGTGTCCAATATGAATTTCCAAGTTCTATATTCATGTGTTTATTTGTTGTCCTACTAACTTCTAAGATGCGAGTTTTGCTTCCAAGTTATGGGCTGCTCTGCCAAGAAAAGTCAATACAAGCCAACTCATTCTGTCTGTTTTGACAGGTTATCAAGTATGCCTAACATCTTCAGCACCACTTTGGATTACTTGCTGCTTGAGCTCAGTATCTGAAAAATTAAATTTCTTCCAAGAAATTAGTCTAAACAGAATTGAGTTGGGTGCAAAATTTGTTTCCTGTCAGCGATGGGGATTTGAGCATCTCAGCATATTACGGTGCTCTTCCACCTTTGCAGCAACGTGATGCTTATTAATCTCCATCACGGTTAACGACAATGACAAAGGGAAAACTGGATGTCATTGTGCAATTCCAAAGACCATAAACACTGCATGCATAACAGAATGCTTTCTAACAAGTGTGTATTTTGTATATAGACCAACCATGGTAGCAGTTGGTGGTTGTGCGAATGATTGTAAAATAGCTAATAATGTTCAATTGATCATAATAAGCAGCAAGATGTCAAAACAAAGGATGGCAGCATACATGTGAATCACAAGTGGATCATGGGATACATGATCATGAGGAAAAGAATTATCCATGGGAAAAAATCTCATCCAAAAAATAAAACCAAGTTGAAAATTAGCCTGAATCATATGTATGAAATCTTCATGTAAAATATGCAGCATTTTACAATGAATCACATCACATTACTGGCATTTAGCAGATGCTGTTATCCAGAGTGACATAGAGCGACCACACACACACACACACACAGTAGTACGTAGGTACCATTTTTATGATAGTCTTTAGTATGACCCAACCGCAAGTAGAACTCATGATCTCTCGATCGAGAGGCGGACACACTAACGACTAGGCCAGCTCGTGGTCTCAATGGATATACACCTTGTCAAAAGGTTCTTCAGGGGTTCTTCACTATTGCCTGGGGAGCAGTTGGGGGTTAGGTGCCTTGCTCAAGGGCACTTCAGTCATGGATTTTCCTGCTGGTCCTGGGAATCAAACCAGCAATCCTTTAGTCCAAAGGCTGCTTCTCTAACCTTTAGACCATGGCTGCCCCCAACCACCCAACCTATATTATGCAATCTGTTGAATGTATTGTTATATATGCAGACATATAGAATCTAGAATATCATATCAAACACTACGATAATATGCCCTATTTTTACACTGCTAGTTCAAACAAGTCATATAGTAGCCAAAGCAACTGCCCACAAACCATTTAAACTATGCTGTTGGTTCAATTGTCCCTTTGTGAAAACCTTGCATGTAGAACCCTCCAACAAAGTGCTTCCTTATCAGAAACATTCCAAGTAGAACCGTTTTATTAAGTTAAGAACCCAGCCAATTGTGAAGAACCCCTGAAGAACTGTTTGACAAGGTGCATATCCATTGAGACCACGAGCTGGCCTAGTAGTTAGCGTGTCCGCCTCTTGATCGAGAGATCATGAGTTCTACTTGCGGTTGGGTCAGACTAAAGACTATCATATAAATGGTACCTACTGCTGTCTGGCAAGGCACACTGCAATACATATGTGAGTGGGGAGTCAAACTCTCATGGTTACCAGAGGACCAGCCCCCCACTGTAACCCTACCTGAATAGGCGAAAGGTTGAGGGCTAGAGAAGTGGAGATCAGCACTGCCCAATGTGCCTTAAGGGCCTGGTTAGTACTAGGACAGGAGACTGCCTGGGAAGACCAGGTCCTGGCATGGGAAGGACTGTGACTTTAACTTTTGATACCCATCGAGGATGGCTGTAGGGGTTTTGAAGGGCAATCTGTCTTCAAGACCTTCAGCATACCGGGCATCGTTGGAAGGGAGAAGAGGAAAACCATCGGCAATATCTCAGAGGCTGCTGAAAGGGCCTTACTATGGCTTTGGATAAAGAGAGGTGGGACATCAGGAACAGCTTAATGCTACTTGAACTTGGCAAGGTCACCTGGGCAATGGTGTATGATTTTGAAAGACCCAAAACACCCGATGAATCCAGGACCATCACTAATGGTTTGTTCAAGAGCATTGCAAGGTGTATGCACACATCAGCACAGTAGAACTGTTTTAGGAAGTTAAGAAACCTTAATCATCCAAATGAAGAAGCTTTTTTTCTTTAAAAGTATAGTCTTTGTGTTCTTTGTCTAAGAATCAGACATCTCTTTCACTCAGTGCCTCTCCTTTCTGAAATATCAAAGTGATTTTCCATCCAGAATGCAAAAGAACTGATATCTTTTTTTGTCTCATTATTTGCTGTCTGTCGACCATAGCAACAGCCTTCTCAGAGTACTTACAAACCTAGTAGCTCTGTACACTGAGGCTCTCATTCACTGAACAACAAATGCTGTTATCATCATCATCATCATCATTACTGATGCAATCATTAAGTATGACAACCATGATTCACAAAGAATGCAAGCAATAGAAGTACGTACAGTTTGCACATGTTCTGAATATAAGCAGGATTTGTCAATGAGTGTTACACCTACTCCCTGGGCATGCATGCAATACACGGCAAAACAATATACTGTACATTATATTGTCTAAAACTTCATCTTCAACTGATAATCCATCTCCATATTGCATGATGTTCGATTGTTTTGAACTTTATGACAGACGGATTGACTGTGTGGGCTTTGCTGCTGATAAAAATATAGAATATTCTTTCGAAAGAAAGTCTGACTTGAACCTTACACCAAGTACGGAGCAGCACTTGTTCATCGGAGTTATTTATGATTGCAGAAGGCCACACGTACTTACTAGCCTCTGCCACCATGTTGGAAATGCTAAAATACAGAGGCCAGAACATACAGGTCGTCATCTTCCCTGAACAGACTGTTTCCATAGGAACATACAGTAGTTGTGCAAAAATGTGACCAGCACATCATAATTATCAGCCGATTGAGATAACTACAGAGGTAGGACTCGTTTATAATGTGAAGAGAACACTGCAAGGAAAAAAAGTCGTATATTGAGGACTACTCCGAGCTCTTTCTTTATTTTAGGGACGTTTTTAAAGGTGTTCTGTAATTGTCCGCTATGTCATGTCTTGAAGCAAGAAAAAAAATCCATACTTAGTTTAGCTTGCTGATGCATGTAACAGAAAGAAAGGCAAAATCTGGGATTTGTGCAGGAGTGACACTCTGTCATGCAGAATTTTTTTCAAGCTCTGCAATGTAGAAAGGCCTTTAGGGGAAAGCTTTTAGATTTGGAGACAAAATGCAGACACAATCCCTCCCCCAAAGTAAGACATGGATGCACATATACAACACACACACACATGGTCTTCTGTCACTTTTTGACAGGTGCTTCCACCACCCCCAGCACCCCACCCCACAGGTGTGTGTGTATTTTAGTATGTGCTGATTAGGGTTGGTGTGCTGGAATGTAGGACGCCTACATCACATTTTGCTCCTGTGTGTCCTTGCCCCAAAACATAATGGGTGTATATGATGTTCCTAATCTGCCAAAAAAAGTTTTCTGTCATCTTCGAGCCTCTTTTGCATTCATGCTGGAGGGAGGGAGTGAGAGAGCGAGAGAGAGAGAGCGAGAGACTACTTTACAACTACTTTATACAGTAGTGTATCTTATGACTCATCTTCATGTTTTAGCCCAGTCGTATTTCAGTGTTTTTTAGCTGAGCTGTGCAGATGTAGCTATAAATCTGGAGTATTCTCAACTTCTGTTCCAAACAACTGCCATGAGCGATTATTCACTTAGTATGACTAATATTCATAGGTGGAAATTTCTGCATGTAAATCTTCAGTTAGCAATGTGTCCTCTTTACAGTTTTTTTTTTTTCCCCTTGAGAAGTTGCAGTGTATTCTGTAAGAATTTCAATCCGGATTAACAATTCTCTATATGAGCGTGTTGTGGTCTGGGATTACCGTCTCTCAAATGCCTGGAATCAGATAATCACAGGGGAAAATACACAAAAGAATCACAAAAGATTTCCAGCTGCACATGCTTTGAAGTCTGTCAAACATGTATAGAAAGGGGCTTCACAGAAGGGAAGAGTTATTTCGAAAATCCCCCCTTGTACAAGAATTGTGCTTCCTTCCCACCCTCCCTATCTCTCCGTCTCCCGCTCATGTTAGATCCTGCCTGCTTTGGCGGTGCTCAAAACCCCACCTCCTCTCTCTCTCTCTCTCTCTTTCTCCCCTCCCCATCTTGGGCCGTGTGGAATCCTGGCTGTGTTTAATTGGCGAGTGGCAGGCGGGCTTGAGAGACAGAGCAGGAGTGTGGGAGATCTAAGGAAGCAATTGGGACTCACATGGAGAGGCAACTGCTCTCACTGGCTTTACGAGCTGTGACTCTGACTTTCTGAAACAGAGAGAAAGAAAGAGGAAAAAGGAGGAAGAAACTCAACAGAGAGGCGGAGAACAAGTGAGCTTAAGTTTGGGAGGAGGTGAATTGACTCAGAATTTTTTTTTTTATACAGTCAACAGAGAAAGGTTAAGGATATGGAAAGAATGGAAGGGAGAGATAGAGAGAGGAAATGACAGAAGGAGCTACAAAGTGCCAACAGAATGACGGATAGGTACAGGAAAGGCTGCAATGGAGTGAGAGATTAGGGGGGGGAGGTGGGAGAGAAAGAGGCCCACCACTGGAGAGAGGGCAACAGCACTGACTGCATACGGGAAATGACAGAAGTCAAGGAGAGAGAGGTAGAGCGGGAAAGTGAAAGAGAGAAAAGAGGGAAAATAAGGGGAAGTTAGAAAGGGGAGAAAGGGGGAGGTGAGTCTTGAAAGAGAGAGAAAGAGAAAAGTGGTGGAGGAGAAGTTGAAAGAAGCAGCATGTGAGAAAAGGGAACAGAATGGGGAAGAGGAGAGAAAGACCGTAGAGAAGTGAAATAAAAAGACCTACGCAGATGAGAAAAACAGCCTTAGTGAATGGCCTGGGTGGGGAAAAAGAGAGGAGGTAACTGGTTGTTTTGTAAGTCATCAGCCTGGGCGGCTTTTAGTCTCCTACTGCTATGCACTCAGAGAAGGCGGCAAAAGGACAACGTGCCCTCCATCCAGCCCAGGACTACTGCCACCTCTGCCTACACCAGGGACCAGTGTTAATACATCACAGGCAAGAGCTCAGTGATGGGCAATACCCACCTCTGGAGCCAAGTCTAAGGTCGCACGTGTGCAGGGAGGACTTGCCTCTACCCTTTCCTCTTGATCTGGAAACACTTGAGGACAGGACGGGGAACCATAACCGTCATGACCTGCAGAGGAGGCAGATCTACTTGGGACCAAACCACTACACTGTGTCTGAAAAGTGCAGTCCACCATGCTACTTGTGGAGGGAGGTGAGGGCATCTAGATGGGACCCCTGGCTTCCCTCATCAACATATGTGCAGGAGAGATCGGCACTGGGACATCATGGGCAGGAGGTTGCTGATGGGCGAGTGGCAGGCAGGCTTGGGAGACATAATGACTGTGGTTCTGGGAGGGACTGGTACCATCATGAGCTGCCACACCTCCTCAATGGTGGCCCCATGCTGGCAAAGGTCAGGAGCCAGCGGTACTACAAGGAAGCACGGAATGTGTCAGAGGAGCATCACTCGGACTGTGTGAGTGTGAACTATCACCAGAATACACATCTACCAGAGCTAGAATGGGACAATACACATAAATTTGGATACAATGGGCACTGTGAAAGGAGGCATGTTACTTTTGAGGGTCACGATGATGGACACATGGAGAATAATGGACCAGCCAGTCCTATTCAGAACCATTGTAATGGAGCTAAGGCATTCTTTTCAACTGAGGTTCCCCAGACCAAGTTTATAGTCTCCAGGAAATCAGGACCTAAGCTGCCAGTGAGTGGAGTCCATGGTGGAGAGACTGAACTGGGTCAAGCAGACAGGTCAGAGGTAGGGGGGAGCCGGAGTAACCACAGGAAGAGCCAGGGAACAGTGCGTGAGCAGATCAAACAAGTGGTGACAGAGTTAGAGGATGTGCTCAGCGGTCTCAAACAGGTTCAAATGGAGATGAAAGAGGTAAGAGGAGCAAAGATGAGTTAAATGGACCTTTTTGTTTTAATAGTACACTGTTGTTGTTAGTAGTACATAAAATATTTTGTGCAAGGTTTAGTTTAGAAACCACTCAAGAGGTTTCTAAGTTGCTACTACAAGTGTGCAGTAATGAATGGCTATTATTTGCACCGCCTTCAGCAGCCAGATTTTCCTTTTTATAGTCTTTGATGCATGAAAAAGTGGGACAGTGGTAGCCCAGGGGTTAAAGTTTTGGGCTAGTGGTCTGAAAATTGAAAGTTCAAATCTGGGGACCACCAAAGAGCCATTGTTTGGCATTGAGCAAAACCCCTGATGCTCAATTACTCAGCTCTCTGTTTGCTCTGTATCTTGTCCCAATTATAACTTGCTTCATACAACTGAATAAATGGAAATGTACTATACAGTCCATATTGCCCTTATTGTTAGTATTAATCTTGACATTGTTTCAGATCTTTGTAAGAAGGAGCCTTGTTGGGTAAAACCCTAGCCATCATTAGAACAATATCCAGTGCCAGCTTGTGTTGATGACCTTTGAGTGTATTTTTTGTAAGACATCTTGGTAAGGAATTCAGTGTTACAACTACAGAAAGATAAGGTACCATGGAATTCTTTAGAACATGAGCTTAAGCCAAAATAAGCAGGAAATAAAGCATATACATGTAGATGAGATCAAAGCCTCTCCTTGTTACATGGTATGGGGCATCAGTGCTGGAAATCTTTAGGTAGTCTTAATGGACATCTTAATGTATCTTTACCTGGGTAGGCTTTTGGAGATCTGGGCCGGAGAATAAAAGGAAATCACAGTTGCTGTAGAGGGCTATTTTAACTTCAGAAGATTTGAGTATTACTCTTTTAAGAGGGTCTCAGTCTGAACATTAGAAAAGAAAGCACCATAAAAATCAATAACTAAAGATACCTATGTGCTATGTAGATCTGCATTAGTAGTAATGGACTACATGAGATGAAATGGTAAATTATTTAGAACTGGGTGCTACATTGAAATAGACGTCCTTTAGTTGGGGTCTAAATGTCAGTTAAGTGGCTGGGGGTAATTTTAGGGAATCAGATTAAAAAGAACTACCTGATGAGTTGCTGAGACCTGGTGGGTTGAAACAGTAGGGTGCAACCTTTGTTTAATGATGTCTAGTTAAGAAATTGTTGGGTAAAGCTATTTAGAATCCTTTCAAGTAGGTTGTAAATGGCCTTGATTTACGAGCGCATTAGACATAAAATTTAAATTTAACAAGCAGTGATCCCACAAGCGGTAGGTCCACTAGGAAGAATTTAGCCAACATTCTCAAGATACTCCATAGCTGAATATAACGAGTGAGTTGGCTAACACTTTTGCCTTATAATTCCACTTCTGTGTTTCAAAGCCACTCCACAAATCTGGGCTGCACATTGAATAATCCTTTAAGCATATTTTGGATCATCCATTTTCAACAACTGTGTTTGTCTGTGTAGGTGGTCCAACAGATTGATGTTCTGACTTCCAACATTGACCTGGGAGAGGAGGAGCAAGGCCCATTGGATAGTCTGCCACAGGAATCCATGCACCAAGCCAACCGTATTGGAGTTGTGGCACTTGTCCATAATGCAAACAGAGATGCAGAATCACCACAAAGACACAGCACATGTGCTAGTGTCAAATCACAGACCACTCGTTCCCTGTCAGACCATAGCTTGGCTGGTGCGATTTTCTGTCTCCCTGACAGCCATTCTACCACAAAGATCCACACAAACCCACCCTCTCGTGTTCATGGTTGGGTGACTGTTGAGTCTGTAGACAGCAGCCGAATGAATCATACGTCTGCTCTGGAGATCCAGAGGACAAAGAGCACTGCCAATGGAGACTGCCTGCGAACCAGACCTCCTAGAGTCAAAGTCAAAGAGCTCCAGCATCCAAGAAACAGAACAGATCATAAAAAGAATCCCGACCCTCCTTATCCTCTAACACAGATCAGCTTGGCTAAAACTCAGAGACCCCCACCATACCCACAAAATGGACTGGTCAAAGTACCCTCAAAGGATTCACATGTCTTGAAGGCACCTCCTTACCCTGGAAAACAGAAACAGATAAGCTCCACCATGGTGTAAAGGTGGGGTGACAAGGGAAGTTCCACTGGCTCAGGGCTGTGATTGCACTCACGAGGACAACACATATCCACACACACAGACACACAAAGAACGTAAATAGGATGTTTTTTCCCTCAGCATCCACATGGTTAGGTAACACAGGGTGAGTGGATAATGGGCGCTCTCGATTTTCATTAAGAATAAGTAGTGTTTCCATTTGTGTGTGTTGCCATAGTTCTTGACTGCTTCAGGGGCAAATGTGCGTACGACATTTATTTGTAAAGCAAATTGATTTGTAAAAGGTACTTGGCCAATATTGAAAGAGGAACAAAAAAACCATCAACATCGCCAAGACTCCTACTCCTTTAGTCATTCATTCTGGGAAGCAGAAGGGGGTTGTTGAAGGTGAATCATTTCTACAGAAACTGAAACTGCCATTTGAGAAAACACACATTTGCCTGCTAAAATGGTTCTAATGTGAGTCATGAACGATTTGTTCCATCTGTTTGCCCGTAGACCGTGCTTTGGGTTCTTAGGTTTCTGTTTGTGTTGTTGTTTTCTTGCATGCTGAAGTCAGTGGTGGTGAGTGCTGTTTATTTCAGACCTAATCAACTCAGGCGAGTGTGAAGATTGGCTCATTGGGGGCCCTGGAGCATGCAGCTTTTCCATATTATTCATCAATCCTGCATGCAATCAAGCGTTTCAGAAACATTAAAAAAATAATGAATTATTTACGGTATTTATGAGTCGAGAACAAGAGTGCACAAAGGAGCATGAAGCGATACTAATGTTCTGCTTTAGTTTAAGTGTTTGTTGACGAGTCACATGACTTATGATAGATGAGCTTGTATGATGAACATATGGAAATGCATGTTTTTAGATTAGAGGATCACGTAATGATCTACTGGTGCAATCACTTGGAAAGTATTTGGTGTGTTTCAGCTTAGCAGTGGCAGGAAATGGTGATTTTTAAAAGCTAAACATTTATCTTGCATTACTCTGGTTTTAGTCTTCAAACTTTTGAAACAATCCTGTGTGTACAGGAAGAGCCTGATTTTTCCTCTGCCATGTTTTGAAAACAGTGGTTGAGGTTTGGCAGATCACATACTGCTTGCCATCCTCTTGTGGATGGAATGTGCTACGACGAGCTATTTTTCTTTCTCCAGCCATGTTTGAGTCAGTCTGGTTTTGATTAGACGCCACCTGGCTCAGTGACGGACTGAACGAAGCGGCTTTGTATAGTATTTGCATTGCAAAATGGCAGCTGCCTACAGCTGGGAAGACGCATGACGTACCTCAACACCCAAAGCAGGAAGCATCGAGAAGTAAACATGAGCTAAACAAATGCTCTGTCCACACATCCATCCCAGTAGATGTTTTAATAAAACTTGCTTGGAGTGGACAATCAGTGTCCAGTGACCTTCGACCAGATAAAGAAACTGGTTTTGAATCTTTAGGCCTCACCAGTGACTCCCTTTGCAGTAGTGGCTGCTATGAACATTTCATTATTTCCTGGTGGTATTCATTAAAATGCAATCTAACTTCCCACAGTCTGACAGGAGACCAGTATGGTGTGTGTGTTATACTGTGTAGCCCACACAGACTATAAAGTCAACATGGTTATGAGTGTCTGAGCATATGGTGCTCTGCTAGCCTGACCTGATTCTGGTTTATTGAGTTAACATTCCAAACGTCCCAGGATCTGGTATGTTAAATACTCTGCGAATTGTCACTTGTGTCAAACCAGAGACAAAAAAACCCTTCCTCTGTACCATTATTTAGCTTCGTCATTGCCCTCTGAATCAGTCAATAAAGAGATTAGGACATCTAATTTCCATGTCAAGTAAAACCAGCACGACTAATCAAAGTCCAGTCCAGTGCAGGGCAACAAAACCGTATCAACCTTCGTCTACTTTTTATATGAGTGCTGTAAAAAAAAAAAAAAAAAAGGACTTGAAAACTTAAGAGACAATAAAACGAGAGGGCATTTTATTTCAGAGTGCTGTGTGAATAATAAACACTGTCTTTCATAAAGCCTTGGCTTGATAACACTGCACTTATTTTCACTCTGGACTCACTGAGATGTACAGACACTTAGGATGATTCAACAGATGACAGGATGCTTTTGGTTATTTTCAGGAAGTTGAACGTCACCAGAATGAGACACCTAATTAGTCTGAACTTACAGTGCAAGCTTGCTCGATGTATGGATTTGAAAAGCATAGAGACTGGTTGCATTTTGTGATAAGCTTCCTCTGTCTGTCTGTCTGTCTCTTTTAAATTAAGCTATAAAAGGCCGCAAAACAACCTTACATAAGCATCATTACTCAGAGAGCACACTGTACTATTGTAGGAACACTCTTTTCTGTTCGATTTCTATTCCGAGCGAGCCACTGATTCAGTCTTTTAAATCAATTGTTATACATTCTGCAGGTGTCCAAGTAGTTTTAAGAGTTACATCTGACAGCATGGCGTGTTGCCATGGTTACGAGGTTAGTGTAAGGTCCCATTTTTATACCTGCAAGACTGACCAGCATCACAGTCCTGCATAACCTACATATAATGTATGAAAAAAATATATATATAGATATATAAATTTGTGATTGTTATGTAAAGTGAAAGGTTGTTAGGACAACCTAGTAGATTTACTTTCATCATGAGTACATGTTTTTCCACTTTCATCCTTGATCGATGGCATTTTATAATCAGCATAACGTGTTCCAAATGTATGCTCTGGCACCTCTGGTGCTGCATTTAAACCGTGGCAAGAGCAACACTCTGAAAAGCTCTCGCCTAATCAGCTTGCTGTCCTCCAGCACTGAACACATTAATCACACTCTTAAATCACGGCATAAAACAAGAACAGGCTTGGTATAGTGCCATCCTAATTTTTTTGGCTCGAATGTGAGCTATTGCTCAAATCCAGAGAATAAAACCTACAAATGGATGAGGCAGGAAATGTAGCACTTCAGGTTGTTCATGGATTTTTACAGATGCATAGAAAAGTCTTTGTGCTTTGGACAAAATTAAAAAGACGTTTGTGTTAGGCTTGGAGATGTTCTTCAGCAGCATTCTGCCTGATGGGAGGCCTGTTCTGACAGCTTCAGCCATCAAAGTTTCTAGGGAAGAATTACAGTAGTGGTTTCCCATTGCCTTCTACTGGATTATTATAGAAATTCTCTGTTTCTCACACACACTTTAGAGTAGCTAGTTAACCTAACTACATGTCTTTGGAGGAAAGCCACACACACAAACTCCACACAGAAAAGCCCCTGTTGGCCACTGGGCTTGAACCCAGACCCTTCTTCCTGTGAGGCAACAGTGCTAACCACTACATCACCATCTCACCCTTGGCTATATTAACAGTAGTCAAATACAATGTGTTATGCTGTTAATAGTGGACGAAATCAAAGTGAGTTCAAAATCAGTTCAGAAGTTTGCATTTCCTGCTTTAAATGGAATAATTTGCATGCCACAAACTTTACCTTTCCAGGTCTCGCCACATTTCCGATGAAGGCTCAGGAAAGACAGAGTCATGGCAAAACAATTTTGTTCAGAAACTGGGTTCGGGTCATCAGGGGGTGTACATTTTTGCACTTAAAAACAGTCTGAACCATCTGTGCCTAGGTATTGATTTAAGCATAGATAAATCTGTGAACTCCTTAGAAGATTTTGTGCATTAAAAAGCTTTTTAAGTGCTGACCACTGACTTTTTTCTTTCTTTCTTTCTTTTTTAAATTACAGGGATGCCAAAAAGAAGAGGTACATCTAACAGCAGTGGAAGGACATCTTACCAGAACTTTCCCATGGAAAGCACTCGAAACACTCTCTCTCTCTCTCTCTCTCTCTCACCAACCCAGACTGCACTACATCCATCAGAACAACCTGCCCTTTTAATTTAAATTTTTTTTGCCATACCTGTGAACCACCCTCTGAGTTTTTGCCCCTTAAAGGTGGCACTACAGAGGAATAAGCTGTTTCTATAGAGAATATATATATATAAAATGCAACATCTTCCCAAAGCTTGCATGGGATTCAAAGCCTGTGAGTGGACTGTTCAGACAACCAAAGAGAATTGAAAGTGTATTACAGTATTATTCTTTATTATTGGTTAAATGTTTAAGAGCAAAAAGCGACAGTGTAAGAGTGTAAGAGGATTATATTCAACCTGTGTTTTCTGCATCAGTTTGTAAACCATACACATTATACTGCAATTAGTTCCTGAGTTATTTAAAGCCAAATATAAGGCATTTAGTTTTGTATTTAAGCTGTATCATTGATATATGCTGTCCAGAAGAGGGCGCTACAGGCCAGAAAAGTGTCCCTGAACTTTGATGACGTTCACATGAAATAAAAAAGAGACTTTTGGAACATATTCTGAAAAAGTGATGTCATCATTTCAAATAAACCTGCAAGAAAGATTCATACAGTACCTTATTTGTATCTACCTTAAAATTCTTTTTAAATAACCTGCTGTTTCC
Source organism: Cathorops melanopus (assembly GCA_027576115.1). Lineage (NCBI taxonomy): Eukaryota > Metazoa > Chordata > Actinopteri > Siluriformes > Ariidae > Cathorops > Cathorops melanopus. Next base: position 33,674,969 of record JAODLJ010000016.1, read on the forward strand.
TGCAAAATGAAAACTCATGATGTAATACCAGAAGAAGTATGGCTTCGATAGAATATTTGCACAGTAGAGTAGTGTCTCCAGCCTTGACAGGGTCTGTGTCTGTATTTATTTAAGTCTTGGATGAGATATTTATCACTTTTCCATATGAAGACCTTCTTCTCCATTGTGCATGTCTTCCACACCGATAGCACCGAGGGCTGTATCTCAATTCTTACAACGAAGGCCATGTCTCAATTCTTAGACCAAGGGCTGTGTCTCAGTTCTTACACCGAAGGCCGTATCTCAGTTCTTACACCAAGGGCTGTGTCTCAACTCTTAGACCGAGGGCTGTGTTTCAATTCTTAGACCGAGGGCTGTGTCTCAACTCTTAGACTGAGAGCTGTGTCTCAATTCTTACACCGAGGGCTGTGTCTCAATTTTTAGACCGAGGGCTGTGTTTCAATTCTTAGACCAAGGGCTGTGTCTCAATTCTTAGACCAAGGGCCGTGTCTCAATTCTTAGACCAAGGGCCGTGTCTCAATTCTTAGACCAAGACATGTGTCTCACTTCTTAGACCAAGGGCCATGTCTCAATTCTTAGACCAAGAGCTGTGTCTAAATTCTTAGAGCGAGGGCTGTGTTTCAATTATTAGACTGAGAGCTGTGTCTCAATTCTTACACTGAAGGCTGTGTTCCAACTCTTAGATCAAGGGCCGTGTCTCAGTTCTTAGACCAAGGGTTGTGTTTCAATTCTAAGACCGAGAGCTGTGTCTCAATTCTTACACCGAGAGCTGTGTCTCAATTTTTAGACCGAGGGCTGTGTTTTGGTTCTTAGACCAAGGGCCGTGTCTCAATTCTTAGACCAAGACATGTGTCTCAAATCTTAGACCGAGGGCTGTGTCTCAATTCATAGACCAAGGGTTATGTCTCAACTCTCAGACCAAGGGCTGTGTCTCAATTCTCAGACCAAGGGCTGTTTTCAATTCTTAGACCATGGGCTGTCTCAATTCTTAAACCAAGGGCTGTGTCTCAATTCTTAAACCAAGGGCTGTGTCTCAATTCTTAAACCGAGGGCTGTGCCTCAATTCTTAAACCAAGGGCTGTGTCTCAATTCTTAAACCGAGGGCTGTGTCTCAGTTCTTAAACCCAGGGCTGTGTCTCAGTTCTTAAACCCAGGGCTGTGTCTCAATTCTTAAACCAAGGGCTGTGTCTCAATTCTTAAACCAAGGGCTGTGTCTCAGTTCTTAAACCGAGGGCTGTGTCTCAGTTCTTAAACCCAGGGCTGTGTCTCAGTTCTTAAACCGAGGGCTGTGTCTCAGTTCTTAAACCCAGGGCTGTGTCTCAATTCTTAAACCAAGGGCTGTGTCTCAGTTCTTAAACTGAGGGGTGTGTCTCAATTCTTAAACCGAGGCCTGTGTCTCAGTTCTTAGACCAAGGGCTGTGTCTCAATTCTTAGACCACCTGCCCACCTGTGTACCTGCCGGCTCAAAAGTTAAGGATCTGGGTTACTTATCTGAAGGCTAGGGGTTCTTTCCCCAGCACTATGAAGCTGTCACTGTTTGGCCCTTGAGCAAGGCCCTGGGCCTTGCTCAAAATGTTATAAGTCATAGTTACTCTCATATACACCCTATTTTGTATCTGTAAGTGATGCACATTAGCAGCCTTGCTCTCGTCCCTGATTTCATATCCACAACACATTTTTTTTCTTCATCTCACTGTTCAGAAGACATTGATTATTACTATTATTATTTTTTATCCCAGTACTGCTGGCTTTAAATCAAATCAAGGGTTTAATAATGAGATAATACAGTCTTACAGGAAACCATGATCTAATGGTTAGAGACACAGCTTTGAGACCAAAAGTCACTGGGTTGATTCGCTGGAATGGCTGAAGTGCCCTTGAGCAAGGCACCTACTCCCCAGGCTGTTCTGGGTACATTGTACGTCACTCTGGATAAGAGCGTTTGCTAAATACCTGTAATGTAATGCTGCCTTTTTTTTTGTCTTATTAACTTAAAGAGAAACAGAAAAACAAAAGGCTGGTTATAAAATGATGATTTATATCTGCTATAAGTTAATAGGAGCTAACTTGTTTCAAGGATACTCAACAACATGAACTGTAACTATAAATGGATAAAAATACAGTACAATGTAATTGATTAATAAATCAATGATAATTATTCACAAGTTGCTGCAGGAAAAGATGAATAAAAGACTTGCTGTTATTGGATTATTTTCCCATAACAGCACACCCTGCTGTCTTTTATTCTTTATATAGAGTGGTTTAATGTGTACGAGAGTTGTGGGCATTATTTTACCTCCTTTTGGCAGGATGGGCTTGTGTTTTTCCTAATTTGAATGTTTAGTTACTAATATGTGACTACTGAAGTACAGTGCTGTAAATATTTAGTCATGATGTTTTTTCTGTTTGTTTGTTTTGTGCAGCATGTGGTGCCACAGACGCTTGGCGCTAAATTCCACAGCAATGCCAATATACTAGAACAACAAACCAAGTCCATTATTTTCATGACTTGTGTTTACTCTATAACCAGTGTCTACTCCACCAACTGCTGTCTTCCGTTACATCTAATCTATCATTACTGCTGAACTCAGACAAAGCTCAAAATGTCAAATAGGGAAAACCGTAAATACCACGGGTCCCTCTGTTACGGCTCCACCCGCTGTCCTGCAGAAGAGTGATGGTGTATGGGATTGACAGGACCTCTGGACTTGAGACTACCTGTTACGTGAGCTCATTAGTCTAAGTCTGGGACATGGATTCTTACTTGGGTAATGCAGTTGTACATTCTTATTAATACAGTCCACATACTCCCATTGGGAAAAATAATGGTGCCATTATTTAAAGGTTTAGGGTGTGTTTTTGTTTCATTTGACTTCAACCAATTTTCAGAAACACGAGTAGGAGGTTTATAGTAGATGAGCTGGCTGTGTAGTTTATATTTTTCTTCCGAAGAAAACTCTGAAAGGATATTCATTTTGAAAAATGGTGTGTGTTGTTGATTTAGTTATTGTACACATACTCCAAGAATTAAATAATGTTTCACAAAAAATGCAACAATTCTACACCAGTGGCTTTCTAAAGACTGGCATGTGATAAATCTTTTAATATTCAACCAAAAAAAAAAAAAAAATTCTATCCACATTCACTGGATATGAGCAATCATGCACTTTGATTGGCTACTCTACTACTAGGCTATCAACTCATATACCATGAGTAAAGAAAAACAAAATGGCAGAGCGCATGAAGTCAGATATATCGCTTTGTTATCAAGTATTTAAAAGAAACAGAAATAGCTAAAAGGAGTGTTAGGAATGGTGCAAAATGTTAAAGGGGAACTGAAGGCAAATTTTTTATTATCAAAATTCTATTTATCTCATTTTATTAAATATAGGAATGCAT
>JAODLJ010000016.1:34303986-34315845 GCA_027576115.1 Cathorops melanopus
CGGTTGAAATCACAAAAAACTAATTTTCTCAAAACACAACCGATTGATGTGATTGTGGTAGCAACTCAACGTATGCAGTCCCAATAATGCGAAAATAGACCTAAAAAGCATTTCACTCCAGAGTATTCCTTTAATACCTGCAGAAGGACCACAATATGAATGTGTCTGAGAAGAGAGGTCAGACACTGATCCTCATGAGATGTATAAAAAGAAAGTGTGTGTAGACTACCCTGATTAAGGTGGACCCAGGTCTGAAGGGGTTGCAGTCTCTGCAGGAGCGCATCGAGAAACCAGGCCACCTATACAACCCAGTCAGGCTCAACTGAAAGAGCAGCATGTTGCTTCACCACCTGCAACATGAAGATAAGTGAAAGGGGTCTGATCCGTGCCAAGCATACGATGGACCGTCTTCAATCGATTTGACCCTTGGAAGGGAATCATTCTTCCTTTGGGGAAAAAAAAGCATCCCAAAAAAGTAGTATAAATACAGAGGTGATTAGAAGAAATCGCGTGCTGATTGGTAGAGAGATTCGGATTATTTCTTGATAATCACCTCGAGCGACTTGGCAAAACAGCGGCCAATCGCTTTGTCACCATAAGTGAGAAGGAATTACAAATGATGAAAGAAAATGCTGTTCCTAAAAGCACTAAAGATGCTTCGAAGTTCAGTCTAAAACTATTCAAAGGTAAGGTGGAATTGTGATTTATGTTATCTGTTTCAAAACTGTATTTTATGTGAGTTGGCATTGATAAGTGACGCAAGTCTGCACCATGCTCTGATTACATTTGTACGCCACTTTTGAAGTTTGAAATAAATTATTTAATGCGATTTTTTTTTTTTAATCATCACATGCATTTATACTAGAACAATTATCCGCCTTTACTTAGTCTCAGTTATTATTCACTTCGCCTTCAGTGTGTAATTGTTAAATAATTTTCTCCTGCAGGAGCAAACTACTCACCATGGCTATGGAGGGAGGGGGAAGGAAAAAAAAAAACCTCACACAAAACCACCTTGAGAACTTGCATGTTTATTGAACTACAGCTTAAATTGTCAAAATTACTTATACAATACAGAGTGCTTCATTATTGATCACAAGCTGACTCTTTTTACACCAATAATTATTATAGTATTTCAACATCGTACAGCAGACCCTACCTAATCTATGCTATTTACAGGAGCTAGAATACCTAGCCTATGAGAAAAAAAAAAACAAAAAACGCAAAGAGTCAAGATGAAGACAAATCAAAGCGGAAAGCATGCAGCTGATGCACTAGGGAAGCTCTAGAGCAAGCTGGGAAGGTTCCCACTATACTGGGGGGGGAAAAAAAAAAAAAAAGAAGACAAAAGAAACTAAAGTGGGCTTTCAAGTTGGTCGTTGAATTGGCATTGTTCAAAGCATATATGTCAAACTGGAAGCAAAGACAAAACTGCAAATACCGAAGGACGACACTTTGCTACTGAAATACCCAAAATAAATATAAAGCTTTTTTGCTTCTATTCTCAAGACCTACAAGTTACTCACAAAACCACTTTTTCTTTTTTTTTTTAAAAAAAGTTGATGAACACTAATTCATCAGTGCTACATTTTCAGCTTAGGAAAGAGCATGATCAGATCGTGTGCTATGAGATATGAGGGTCTTGGCTGCTAGAAGATTCTTCTAATTACTGGCTGGTGAAGACAATGCAGCTGATTGGTGACCTTAAACCAACCTGTTCGTGGACTATTTCACAGAAAAGTCATTTTGGAGTTGTCCTACAGGAAATGCTCTAAATGGTGCCTTTCCCTGGGTGAACAAGTATTTACAGTATTAAGCAAAAGACACTTCAAAAGAAACCAACTCTGCCTAAAAGTTCCATCAGTTTGCATTCTTTAAATGCTAAATACATTCCTAGAGACAGATCCTTGATGGTACTATCAAGGAGAGAAAACACACTCATAGATGCCATGTTATTTTTGCCGCTGCCAAATTTTCTAGTGCCAGTAAGTGCAACTAATCCATCATATCAGCTCGACCTTAAAGGGAAAACATTAATAATTGCAGTTTTGTGATTGCTCCCGCTGTTTTTTTTTTTTTTTAAACAATCACCATGTTGAAAGAGATCATCTCCATAGAGAAAAAAAATGTTCTTCATGGTCTGTTAGTGTGCATTTTTTTTTTTAATGTATATATATAAATCCAAAGAGAAAGCCACACCGAAACAAGAGTGGGAAGGAGGGAGGGAGGGGAAAAGTCGATCCAGACCAAGTTACAACAACCATACGACAAAGAACCAAACACCTTCTCCAGACGTGAAGAGATATGAAATAAAAACCATCTCGGCTACCTTACCAAGGAGCAGATTAAAGTCCAAAATAGCACCATTCATCAGTGTCTCAAATCCGTGGCAGCATCTCAATCACTTACCACAAGGAAACAATGCGGTTTCTACAGCTACTTCTATATCACAACACACATGATTACACTTTAATATACTGGCAAAGCAAAATAAAATAAAAAGAACCCAAAAAAAAAAAAAAACCTTTAATCAATCAACAAGGTTAAAAACTTTAAAAAATAAAAAATACTGTGTACTACAAAGCATCTAGTAACTGCGTGGGAATTGGGGACTCTTAGCCTCAGTAAAATACTGTCGAGTGTGAGAAAATAGGTTTCAGTAGTTTAGTGTGTGAAGACATGATCAGTTGCTTGAAGGTTAAGGGTGGATCTGAAAATGAAGAAACAGAGGGACTAACCAACCAACCAACTGTCTGATGAATTCTGGCAGAGTTTAGTGTCAGGGTGGGTGCTGGAAAAGTGTGTACTAGGCTTTCGGGTATATAAATAAATTGATTTCTCCCCCACTGAAGTATTTGCCCCTAGCAGTGTGAGTGCAAGAGATAATATTGGAGCAGATTCAATACTGAAGTCTTGGCGAGTCTGTAAAGGGAAAAAAAAAGAAAAGAAAAAAAAAAAACCAGGACGAACACTGGGGGAAGGAGAAAAAAAAAAAAAAAAAAAACAGGATCCTGCTTCTGTAGGTAGTGGACAAGTGGATGACATGCTGCTGCAGGTTTTCTCGGCCTTGTGGAGGTTGTAAACGATGCAGACATGCAGGTCTGTACAGCTCCAATCTGTCAGCTCTGTCATAAGGTGCTTTGTGGCATCTGCCGCTACTTTTTGTCCTCCCAAGAAAATGAACTTATCAAGGCTTAGAGTCCCAAGCATTTCTATCATAGTCTTAAAAAAATAAAATTAAAAAATAAAAATATTAAAAAAAAAAAAAAACACACATGGGGAGGAAAACAGCCCCAGAGTCACATTTCATCTTTACCACATACCATAAAAATGAGAATATACACAAATTTAGGAAACAAAACTATACAAGGAGGCTTTTCGGACTCCGTTAAAGGAGACTCCATGTTAATAAACCACTTCTAGCCAACATCAGGCGGAAGGAATGTTGAATTTTCGATGTGGCTCCCCATCACCCTGGCCTGTACAGGGGCCCAGATGTTAACCCTGAGACAGAGAGGAGACATGAAGGAGAAACGAGAGGTGACATTCCAAGGCATCTGCAACACATACTGCCTGATTCCTATTTGAACGTCATTTCATGCACATTGTTGAGGATTTAGAGTTCTAGAACGTACCTCTGGGGATCCTCCATCACTCCTGTCAGTTCAGTTCTGCGGCAGGAAGCTTGACGAGAAAAGACACAAAAAAAAAAAAAGAGGGGTATTAATGATTTGGTATATTGGTACAGCAGGTCAAGGTAATTTGGGGGGGGGTGGAGTACCAACTAGTGTGGGGAATTCACAAAAGAAACGAGATTTCAAAAAAAAAAAATCTGACATGATAACATTTGCCTCGCAACTACACATTTCTGACTGGTGTCCAAAGTAGCAAAGGAGAACAATCAGAGCCAGTGCCTTAAGGGTGGATGATATGTAGCCACCGTCAGATGAGGGTTAGACTAACTGTAATTTGATCCTTCATCTAATACAGCACACCGAAGATGCTTCCAAATAAGGAGTGTGTAACGGTTCGGACAAACCTCGACTAAAACGGAGCTGAGGAGGCACCCGTACAAAATCTGAAGAGACAAATGAAGAAAACTGATCATCCTTAAGCAAAGCACACATGGCCACAATAGCACAGCCCGGCACCTGTTCAAATCCCTTCTATTCCACTTCCCCGACTGCAGCTCTGGAGCGCTTCCAAGCCAAGTAAAAAGAGGTCACTTTTTTTTTTTCCTCCCTCTCTCCTCCCTCTTACCCCTCCCATTCTGTCTCAACCCACCACTGCGAACCTGATGAACCCTCAGTGCTGCTGCAGCTGCAGCACACACACACACACACACACACAGTCAGGAAAATGCAAACTTCCAGACGACCGACTGAGCAAGCGAGCCAGGCGCAAAGGCAAAGGTGCCCGACACAGCCTGGTATTGAGTCAAACATGAAGTAAAAAATAAATGCAACCACAGATCAAAAGACGAACTGAAAAGGAAAGGAAAGGAAAGGCATGCAATGAAAATGCAAGTAATGCATTCATGGGTCCTGGGAAATGAAGGCTCACCATGATTGTCGGTCTGCAGGAGCGTCTGTTGGCACTGCAGAGGATTGGAGATCTCTGAGAGACAAAAGAACAGAACAGAACAGAACAGACAGTGGTGTCTTGTGAAAGTGGTTGCAGCTTCAGTGGAGCAGAATGTACATTGCCCTTGGTGTGTGTGTGTGTGTGTGTGTGTGTGAACGCGCACGCGTGCACGCGGACGCATAGAGCATTTTAAGATGGGAGACACACTGGCATGTCGCAGCCCGCCTGCATGACCTCATCGGCCCCTGCAGCTGGTGAAATGTAGGACCTTGTGGTCCACAGAGCTGCTGGAGCCTCAGGAGAGGGAAAATAATAATAAATAAATAAATAAATAAATAAATAAATATCAAATCTGGAGTCCTGTTCCTAACCTATTTTTTTTTAAAAAAAATCCTCCTTAAATAACAGCATAAAGTTTCAGAGGAAATTCCTTTAATTCAAACTGGATAAATTTAGCCTGCCTGGCACATTTTACAGACAGCAAGGCAGCTCATTTTCCATGCAGACAAGAGCCGAACAAGATGTACAGTTCATTTTCAAAGAAACCAGAGCGGCTAGCTAGATTTCCACCCCCCCATTGCTATGCTAAGCTAAGCTATGCTAAGCTAACACAAAACATTAGCACACTCGACTTCGCCTCGCGCTGTTTAACTTAAATTCAAATAACCATTAAAATGGATGTTTTTTTCCACACGTTAACTTAAAAACAAGCCTGAATTTACTCCACAAGGGGTCGTTTTGCTTCAAAAACCCGACTTTATGCCTTGAAGCGGCGAGGTTTCCTGAACAAAGAAACAGCTTGCTAGCTCGATGGCTAACTCAGCTCGGCTAGCCTGAAAAGAATGGAGTTAGTTAGTTAGCTTCTTAAAGCTAACTAACTGACTAACTAACTAACACAGCACAATGACAGGATAAGAGACAAACAAACATGATGGGAAACTATCCAGCAGTTTGTGTATTAAATTAAATTAAATTAAAATTCTGTCGAGCCTTTTTTTTTTTTTAAATCCTTCAAGTTGTGAACTCCTTATTTGACCCAAGAGCTAAAGTACCAGTAAATCATGGTTTATATGAAATCTAGACAACCGACATTCCTGCCAAGGAAATCCTCCTGAGCAGCTTGCACAGAAGACACAGCTACCACTATTTAGGATTTCCACACTGGATGCAAACTTACAGTTAAAATCTTGTTCTTGTCCTGTTTCAACCAAAGTTTCCACCACCGACTGGTTTTCAAAACCGCTTCAAGTGAAATACAGGTTTGTCTATGGTGTATGAAAATGCTGCTCTGGAGGAGGGAAAAAAAAAAAAAAAAAGAGAGTCAGTACTGCCTGATTACAGTCCCTACTGATCTAATTCGAAGTGATATTAATGGCGTGGGGCCAGACGCCCCATTCGGGCTGCACTGCAGCCTCAGCCAGACTGCTTACTCGGCACGGCAGCAAGCAGAGTCCTCCAGGCTCCTCTCAGTCTGACGGGGCAAAGACTCGATCCCAAATCGCGTCAAAACAGATACAAAGTGCACTATGTAGGGTGTAGGTTTTGTTATTTAACACCCTATATAGTTGTCCTATACAGGGAGGAGGGAGATGGTTTGGAACTCGTCCAATCAGCGTCCGCAGCCAAAAGGCGCGCTCACAGGCCGACAGTTTGGTTCCGTCCGGAAACCATAGCTGATTGGACAGAGCTTTCTTTACCGTTATCCAATAAGAACATGAAGAGGTGGCTGGTCTTGATTTCTATTGGTTAGAACTGAAACGACCGTTGCGCTTTAAAGAGAGAAGAAAATGTAAAAAACAAAAAATGTATTTACTGTTCGAGTAAATATAAGTGTTTTGTTATTTCATTGAATATTTATGTAATAAGGCATCAAGTTGTTCATATATTTATCCTATGTATAATGATAATAAGAGGTGGTGTAGTGGTTAGCACTGTCACCTTACAGTAAGAAGGTTCTGGGTTCGAGCCCAGTGGCTGATAAGGGCTTTTCTGTGTGGAGTTTGCATGTTCTCCTAAAGACATGCAGATTAGGTTAATTCTTCTTTTGGGTGCTCCCAAAAGATGGGTCACCACAGCGGATCTTCCCTGTCTTCTACATCCTTCTCTACTACCGTACACCTGCTACTTTTATGTCCTCTCTCACCACATCCATGTATCTCATCGTTTTCGTGGGTAATCTCAGGATGTACCCATACCATCTCTCTTAGCTTAATTCCCAAGCTCTCCACATGTGCTCGTTCCTTATCCTGTCCAACCTCCCATCACAAACCTTAACATCCTCAACTCCGCCACCTCCTGTCTCTTCATTAAGGGTATTGTCTTCAATCCGTACATCACAGCTGGTCTCACTACTGTCTTACACATCTTACCTTTCCTATCACAAATGACTCCTGAAATCCTTCTCCAACTGCTCCATCCTGCCTGCACTCTCTCTCACCTCACTATCTAACCCTCTTATTCTAGTACTGGCTCTAAGCCCATGTTTTTTTTTGTTTGTTTGTTTTAAGAATCAATATATTGAATTGTTTAGCTACTCAATATATCAAGGAAAGGAAAGCCAGTCAAATCCACCTGAAATTAAATGTTCAGCTTTTACCTATATGGTAGAAGTTATGTTTTTTTTTTATTATTATTATATTATACACACACAAGCTGTCAGGATTGTCCTCTTTCCTGCCCATGCACCCAGAGTCTACTGGTGTGCGGAAGTTCCCGTATCGAAATCTCGCGAGAATAGACCAGTATCGTTTAGGCCGCAGTTGTTTTTGTTGTTATTGTCGTCAAAATGGCGACTGGCGGAGAGGCCCCGGAGTCCTGGTATCTTGCCCTGCTTGGTTTTGCTGAACATTTTCGCACTTCGAGTCCTCCTAAAATTCGCCTCTGCGTGCACTGTCTCCAGGCTGTATTTCAGTTCAAACCCCCACAAAGAGTAGAGGCCCGAACGCACCTTCAGCTCGGCTCGGTGCTCTATCACCACACCAAGAACAGCGACCTCGCCCGGAATCACCTAGAGAAAGCGGTAAGCTGGAGAAGGAAACACCGAGGATGTAACAGAGAAGCGGAACATGTAGGCCTCATCAGTGGGAGCGCCGTTGTGGGAATACTTAGCTAGCTGGGTTTGCTAAGTAGCTATATTATATAAAACCGTATATAAGTCATATACGGTTTTACAGTCATTGTTTTATTCTTTCAATATGTATTGACTTACCTAATTAAATTATAGTTATAATTACGTGTTCTCGTAAGGGTAGGCTATTCAATGGGTCAGTCTTGTAGTGAAGTGGGTCATGAAAATGTATCTGCTAACGTGAGCTAGTTTCCCCGCTTCGTATATTTGGTTTTCAAGTTTTATTCTTCGTTTTTTATCATGTGTGTATGCATGTTAATGCATTAGCTGATCATGGTTCTTTTTCTTTCAGTGGTGCATCTCGCAACAAGTATCCTTTTATATACTTGCAATGAAAAAAGGCTCAGTGAATTTGCACAAATGTGTTTATATTATTCAGTATGAGATTGTGGAAACTGTCAATTGTATATTAGCTTGTGTATATTAACCGTAAAGACCTGTTTCTGAATTTTCTGCTTGAGACAAATCCTGAAGATGCAGTTTACAGAATTAAGCTTAACTAGATTAACCAGGTCCCCCAGTTTGAAGATGTTAAATTTGAAGCTGCCAGTCTTCTCTCAGAGCTTTATTGCCAACAGGTGAGTATTTATATACATTTTTCACTATTATGTTATGATTTAACAAACTGACGAGAAATTAGTCAGTTTTGGTTTCCTACTGTGTGTATATGTCGTGTTAATATTCTCTAATAGCTTGTATGCATAACCTTTGCCTTTATAAACTACCCCAAACCTATTTCATATTCTCTGAACCACTTTTGGATTCCCGTATTTGTTCAAGCGTGTATCTTCTGCCCAATTTTCTGCCATGTTTTAGCCCTGTAGATGTTATAAGCCAAGAGTTTCCAAACTTTTTCGGGCAAATTACCCCAAATGGATACAATGAATTTTCTTCAACTCCAAACATTTTATGGCAATAAATGTTTCAGGATATTTTTGCATTCGTTTTTCTCTACTTCTGTTGTTCCATTGTCCAAGTCAGTCAATTTTGTATAGGAGCTAGCGGATATAGATGCATGGGGAAATTTTTTATTATTATTATTATTATTATTATTATTTCTAAACGCCCAAGCTGGTTCAGCGTGTCAGGATAGTGATAAAAGGCCAAACTAGCACGCGCGCACGCACACTTAATATAAATTTGGTTTGTAAACAATATTCATAATAGGAATTTGTAAAAAGAAAAACAAACATTTTGGACCCCATTTATAAATCAAGTGACACTACATCTGGTCATGACCTTTAGTTTGGGCGCTCCTGGCAGTGAGATGAGACAATATAATTATTACTGGTGAATCTCTGGGATATTAGTCTCATCCAAAGAGCCATGGACGTGTACGCGTCTGGGAAGTTTATGCTGTATTCTAGCTTCTGTAAATTAGCTTGAAGAAATATTTCTGTGTAATATATCCCAGCTGACTTGACATGTTAGAAAATGTTCCATTGTATTCTGTGGGAAAAGAGGATTTGCACTTTTTCATAAGTATGAAGGCATTCCCGAAAGCACTTTTTTCTATTGTCTCCTGCCAAGATCAAAAGAAACCAAGAAGTGGCTGAGCTGAAAATGCAGAACAGTAAATTATCCCTGTCTCAAAAGTACTATCCACAACCTTTTTCAGAATGTTTATAGATTTTTCTGATCCGTGATTTGAATTGTCTGGTTGAACAAAGCACCTACATTTGCTGCTTTTTTTGTTTATCGTTCCGGGCTTCAGGTGTAAATTGGTACTAATTGTTAAAGTGAGGTTGTCTAAAATATAGCTGTGTGTTTGTTTTTTGTGTTCTTTTCCTTCCTAGAATTTGGTTGATTCTGCTAAGCCTTTACTACGCAAAGCCATCCAGATTTCTCAGCAGACTCCCTACTGGCACTGCAGATTGTTATTCCAACTAGCAGTAAGTGGAGTCAGATATTCTTCTGCATAATACTCTATAAAATATTAACAGAGAATTTTCAGTCTGCTGACTGCAGGAACTGTTTTCAAAGTTATTCTGAAGTTTGTAAAATATTTTCTGTTTATAGCAACTACACACTCTCGAAAAGGACTTGGTGTCTGCATGTGACTTATTGGGTGTAGGTGCTGAATATGCCAGGGTCGTTGGATCAGAATATACCAGGTATGAATGTCTGTAGTATGTTAGTTTTAGATAGAGAAGGTTATCAAAATGGAGGAAGTACCTTTAATTGTGATTGTCCTGATCTTTTCTCCACAGAGCTTTGTTTCTTCTGAGTAAAGGGATGGTAAGGTTTTGTTGTTTTGTGCGTGTGCAATAATTTTAGTTCTGATGACTGAACAGTAGCAGTAATTGGATTGTCTGTACAGGTTTTTAATTTAATTGTATGTTGTGTGTGTACACGTACACGTAGTTGCTGCTGATGGAACGTAAGCTACAGGAGGTGCATCCCTTACTCACGTTGTGCGGGCAGATCGTGGAGAACTGGCAGGGAAACCCCATACAAAAGGAATCCCTTCGGGTCTTTTTCCTGGTGCTGCAGGTCACGCATTACCTGGATGCTGGACAGGTCAGTGTGTCCACATTTAATCATTTGACGAACAGGGATTTGGGGGGAAAAAAAAGGTTTGGTGCCAGAGATTTTAACATGCTGCCTTCTATCACTTGTACTCAAAATACAACTCCAAATCGGGAAAAATTTGGGACGGTATGGAAAATGCAAATTTAAAAAAAGAAAGTGGAGATTTCTAAATTTACTTTGACTTGTTTCACTGTGGACAGTATGACCCCAAGATATTTCATGTTTTGTCTGGTCAATTTCATTTCTTAATATACATCCGTTCCTGTGTTTCAGGCCTACAACACATTCCAAAAAAATGTACGGACAAGGGCGATTTAGGGCTAGTAATGAGGTAAAGCAATTAAATAATGATGTGATGTCAACAGGTGATTATAGCCATGATTTGGTACAAAATCAGTATCCAGGAAAGGACTAGTCTTTGATGAGCAAAGATGGTATGAGGATCTCCAGTTTATCAACAAATGCGTGAGAAAATTATTGAAATGTTCAGAAACAATCTTCCTCGAAGAAAGATAGTAAGAAACTTGGGTACTACGTTGCATATTATTATTTATTATTATTACACAGTTCAAGGAATCCGGAGGAATGTCAGTGGGTAAAGGGCAAGGGCGCAAGCCTAATCTGAACACCCATGATGTCCGATCCCTTGGACAGCACTGCATCAAGAACCGTCATTCACCTATAGCTGATATCATTACACGAGTTCAGGATTAGTTTGGCAAACCTTTGTTAAGCACTACGATACGGAGTTAAAACTTTACTATACAGAAAGAAAGCCTTATGTTAACTTTGTCCAGAAGCACAGTCGACTTCTCTGGGCTCGGAGGTATCTGAGATGGACCATCACACAGTAGAAACGTGTATTGTGGTCAGATGAAGCAGTATTCCATGCGTTTTTTGTAAGAAGCGGATGCCATGCGCTCTGGACCAAAGACAAAAGGACCATCCAGGCTGTTACCAGCAACAAGTCCAAAAGCCAGGGTCTGTCATGGTATGGGTTGTCTCAGTGAACTTGGCAAAGGTAACATACACTTCTGTGATGGAGCATTAATGCAGAAAAGTATGTTGAGTTTTTGGAGCAACATATTCTGCCTTCAGCATATGCCGGCATCTTTTCCAGGGATATTTCAACAAAACGTTACAAAGGCATGGCTGTGGAAGAAGAGGGTGTACGTCCCCAATAGAGAATGTGTGGCGAATTTTGAAACTAAAAATTTGACGATTCTGTACCGTTGCACACCTTAAGACCTGTTAGCAGGAAGAATGGGGCAAAATAAAATCTGAAACACTTAATCGCTTGGTGTCTTCAGTCCCTAACCATCTTCGTGTTGTGAGAAGGAATTGCGACATTACAAAGTGGTAAATGCTTTACTGTCCCCTTTTTTTGAAACGCGTTGCAAGAATAAAAATTGAAGCGTTTTTATTTTGAAAAACAATAACGTTCATGAGGTAAAACATCAAAGAATGTGCTCGTGTTGAGTGCAATATAGGTCAAAGATTATTTTCAAATCGTTGTTTCCAATTTTAATTTCAGCATACCGTGCCAACTTTTTTGATTTGGGCTTGTACACGTCAATATGTAAACTATTATTTTCTTCCTCATATTGGTGCACTCA
>JAODLJ010000016.1:35434607-35445345 GCA_027576115.1 Cathorops melanopus
CGGGCTTGGGACCGGCCATTGTGGAGTTAAAGAGTTGCTATATGAATTACTATATCCTTCCTAGCCAAAAAAAAGCTCAAACCAATCTGTCCATTTTCCTCTGACCTCTCTCATCAACAAATGCCTTGTTGATAAGAGAGAAGTAGTCTGAATCTCTGATTGGTTGAGACATTCAGACTATTTCTCGATAATCACCTCAAGCCACTCGGCAAAATGGCGGCCAATCACTTTGTCACCGTAAGTGAGGAAGAATTACACATGATGAAAGAAAATGCTGTTCCTAAAAGCACTAAAGATGCTACGAAGTTTGGTCTAGAACCATTCAAAGGTAAAGTGGAATTGTGATTCATTTGATCTGTTTCAAAACAAAGTATTTTATGTGAGTCAGCGTAGATAAGTGACACAAGTCTGCGCCACACCGTTATTACATTTGCTCAAACCAGGAGCAGTTGGAGGAAGATGTTTTCCACACCATTCTGTGTAGACTGTTGTGTGTGAAAACTCCAGGAGATCAGGAGCAGTTTCTGAAATACTCAAACCAGTCCATCTGGTTCGCACCAACACCCATGCCACAGTGAAAGAAAGTCACACTTTGAGATCACAACTTTTCCCATTCTGATCTTTGAATGAAGTGAACATTAATAACTGAAGCTCTTGATTTGTATCTGCATGATTTGATGCATCGTGCTGCTGCCAAGGGATCGGCTGATTAGAGAACCGCATCAAACAGCAGGTGGATGTCGAGGTGTTCCTAATAAAGTGTCCAGTGAGTGTAGACAGTTACTTCTGGATCAAAGAAACTCAAGCACAAATATCACCCCAAAAACCACAAACATCATGTCATACAGTGTTCAAAACCGACACTTCCAGCCTGCAATCCCTCACCATCTGCACTCGCTGTAATTTGTCTGTTTAATTTTGTTCCATTTGTTTTTGACAAGCGCATTCAGAAGCTGTCTGGCACTGAGGCGAGCTTTTTGGAGGAGGATGACTTTATAGAAAACTCTGTTTTTTGTTTTTGCTGTAATTACAGGCTGACTGAGTGGAGCGAGGAGCCACAGGAGTGACACATGTCACTTTGCGCTCTCTTTTTCGTTCCAGAGGAGGAAAATTGGTTCCGCACTTCAGGCGAATGTCTGCATTCAAGAAAGAAAACATAAGAGAGACGAAAACAGGTAGAAATGAGAGAGGGGATTAAATTAAGTCAGAGTTCTTAGGTGTAATTTTAGATGAAGATATAACCTGATAAAATAAAATTGTCAGCCATGAGCTAACGTATAGGCACGGTGGTGTAGTGGTTAGTGCTGTCGCATCACAGCAAGAAGGTCCTGGGTTCAAGCCCAGTGGCCAGCCAGGGTCTTTCTGTGTGCAGTTTGCATGTTCTCCCCGTGTCTGTGTGGGTTTGCTCTGGTTTTCCCCAAAGGCATGCAGGTTAGGCTAATTGGTGACTCTAAATGAACTGTAGGGGTGAATGGTTGTTTGTCTCTATGTGTCAGCCCTGCAATGATCTGGCCAGGGTGTACCTCACCCATAGTCACCTGGGATAGGCTCCAGCTTGCCTGTGACCCTGTACAGGATAAACAGTTATGGATGGAACTTTGCCGGTCAGGTCAGCAAGTCAACATGCCCAACTATTGGCTACCAAAGGTGTTTTCTATCCCAAACTTAGTCATGGCAGACGAACTCAAGGCGGACAGAGAAAGTGCTACAAGGACAATCTCAAGTGCCATCTAAAGGTTTTTCAAGATCGACCCCCAAACATGGGAAGAAATGGCTACCAACCGTGCCCTGTGGGGTAATGCAGTAATTTCAGGTGTCGCAGTTTTTGAATGCAGGGAAGTGTCGCATGCGAAGATACTTGCTCACCATGACCGGCAGCGCCAACATGAACTACAAGCCCCACCAGAGATCTCTTTTGTGTGTGACACCTGTGGCCGTGCATGTTTTGTGAAGATCGTGTTGATCAGCCATAAGCGTTCTCACAAACGCTAATACAGATTGCTATGTTGGAATCGTCATCATCGCAGAGATTATGGACAACAACAGAGTGATATGACTCTGCTGAGGTCTGGAATATAGTTGAATATGTTTTAAGGTCCTGCCGTTATTTTATGTCATCTATAATATTCACATGAACGAGATCATCTTTGAGAAATGGTTCAATCTGCTGGAACCAACAGATAGCAGAAGTAAATTTGATGCCAGCAGCACAGCGTTATTGAAATGGTTGGCTGGCACATGACAAGGGCGTCCAGCTGAGGTGATGAAGAAAAGATTCACTCGTACGTTCTCAGAGCGCTCTGTGAAAGCACATACTGATCATTCTTTTCTTTTTGGCCAACAAGAGCAAGGGGAAGTTGACTTTTAGACCTCGGTAAAGTTCTTTTGTCAATCTGACTGTGATGTAACACTCGAGTCTTGGCCTTGGACCTTATACTGACTGAAGTCACAATTTTTATGACTCGTAGCATTTAATAACATGCCTCCAAGCATGCTAGTACCACCCACCTCACCCCCCCAAGCCTCATACAAGACCAGTTTAGGTTGCAGTTTAGGGACTGGAGACTTGTCCCTATACAGTCAAGATCTCAGCCATCTCTGTAATCTTTTATATACAGTGTATAGCCATGTCTAGGTTATCTACTGCACAATGATCTGGAGAAATAAGCCCAGGTAATATATAGTACATCCCATACAAACTAACATGTAAACATTCTGTCTTATCCCATTATTTTGAAGATTCTCCAAGAATTATTCAGTATTCTGTTTTGTTTCCTGATCAAACCAAACCAAAATCAAGTATTGTCCTAGAAATTAAAACTAGGATGTCTTTAGTTTCCTACCAAAGCTTATATACATGTTATGAGCATGCAGGCTTTTATTTAACCAGAAAACCTGTTCTCATGTCCTCTCTGTGCAATAAATCTCATAACCAACTCCAAACTTTCTGCCCATCTTTTGATTTAGATTCATGTCTCGAACAGTGAATGTAAAAATCAAGATTCCTGATTTGATTCGTCGCTTTTCAGCCCAAAAGCCAGCGCAGTCTTGGCTCCTGGCCGCCGTGGCCGTGTGCTCTGGCAGCGTCTCCCCCTGCACTCCAGTCGGAGGTTAATGAAGGTCTGCTCCCGGCATTCACCCACGTAGAGCCTCCAGCCTCCCGTCGATCCACTGTGCTTTTCAGGCCAAGATACATAAAGCAGAGCATGAGGGAGTAATTGGCTCGGTTTTATCCCCACCGTGTGCTGTTATCAGAATAAACAAGGCCCGAGCCACATCAAAGAGACGCAAGATTGCTTGGAGAAATCCCGACATGCTTCTTGGGATTTTGGCAGATGAAGTTGAGAGTTAATTGGGAACAAATGCATGCGCAGTGGATTCAGCACGCTATTGCAAGCAAGGAACACACACAAACACTCAAACACACTTATATAAGTACATATTCTAACACGGAGGAATTTAAAGGATACGGTTGAGCTCGGGGAGCACTGAAGCAGACTGATGATGATGATGATGATGGAAGATCAGTTTTAAAAAAACACTAACCGTTTTTTGTCTGTGTTGTAAAACAGGTGGAAATTGACGTCACTGAGGGTCACGTTATCAGGAAACTAACATTCTTAATAATAATTAAAAAAAAGATTTATTTTTAAATCGTGCTATGATCAGCAGTTAGTGTTTGTCAGCAGGCTGAAGAAGAGTCTGTGAATGACATCTTTTTTCTTTAGATTTATTTGTTTATTTGTTAGCATTTATTTATTTGCTTGTTTATTTGTATTTATCTATTTTATTTATTGGCTTGTTTTGTTTGTATTTAGTTAGATATTTGTTTGCTTGCTTATTTACTTATTTATTTATTTGCTTGATTGTATTTATAGATTCAGCTTTTTATTTATTGGCTTGTTTTATTTGTTTTTACTGACATATCTGTTTACTTGCTTGCATACTTTTTTATTTATATTTGCTTGCTTGCTTTTATTTTTTTATTTATTGGCTTTTTTGTTTGTTTTTAGTTATATATTTGTTTGTTTATTAATTGATTAATTGATTAATCTACTGGCTTGTTTGTTTTTTATTATTTGTTTGTTTCTTAATTTGCTTGCTTGTATTTTATTCATTTATCAATTTGCTTTTATCTTTCTTAGGTTATTTTTTTCTTGGTTGTGTCCTTATTTATTTATTAAAAATTTAAATTGTACACTCAGAAAAAAAAACACAGTTTTTTAAATTAATTATACATATTTGGAATTTTATAAATGCTTAATTTATAATTTTATTAATTTTTATTAATTATATACCTTTGGAAACACATTTAAACATTACAAAACCGCCCGTCTGATTTCATTAGAAAGGATACAAAACTGGCCTGGGTTTCCCAAAAGCCTCTTAACACTAAGAGCATCTTAACTAAGAGAGAGAGAGAAAGCGTTCAGTGTGCTGCCCGCTTTACCATTTAACAGTGACATCTTTGTGCTGCGATGCTTTTGGGAAACTCAGGCCTGTCCTGTTCTTTGTTGTTGGGACGGTACCCTTATCTTTTGTACCTTTAACGCGCATCTTTCCCCTGCAAATGTGGGTGGAGTCTAACTTTACAGATTTAAGGAACATAACTGTAGCTTTTTGTTACCTTTGAGTAAAGCATTAAAGGAACACGATATACCGCTTTCTAGAAAATGATGCATTCTAAGGGTACAGAACATATACACTTGAGGGTACCATACCAGTGACAAGGAATCGTACAGTTTAGTACCTTTTCTAATTAAATTAGCAATGCAGTTTGTCATGTTTAAATGTATTTCTTGACTTGCACATACATCATACATTCGTAAGAAAAAAGTACGCTGGGGTTTATCTTTTGTATCTTTAATAACTATCTTTCACTTGGAAATGTGGATAAAATGTACCTTTATAAAAGACTTGTACCTTTTAGTTACTTTTTAGAGTACTGCTTTAAAGGTACAGTATAGATACCTTTTTAGGTAAAAAGATACAAACTATAAAGGGACAAGGAATGCTACAGTTATAGATAGTATCCTTTTTTAATACTGGAAAGTCTATATTTAACCGTTCTTCCATGAAATCAAGTCGTACATGAGCTGATAGCCGACGAGGCGAGTAACACCAAGTTGTTTATAAGCCATGTATGATGAGATTGAGTGGAATAACTGTTTTATTCTATCCACATTCACAGGATTTTGAGAAACGGAGCATTTTTATTTTTTGCAAATTCGATAAATAAAAATGTTATTCAAAACGTCCGACAAAATCATTTCTGCTTAGAATGTAAACAAACCGGTGAAATGACAGGAGCAATTTGTGAAAAAATGCGATATTTCTTGAAAAATAATTTTAAAAAAAGATACGTTCTTAACATCAAATACTTTCATTCAGTATTTTGTTGCTTTTTTTGTATTTTTGGGGTTTTTATTTTCGAGTAGATTTTTTATTTCGTCCTCGGTTGGTTCAGCAACACGCTCCGCCGTTTTGTTTTTCTCTCTTCATGGTATATGAGCTGATAGCCTCGTAGTAGAGTAGCCAATCAGAGCGCATGATTGCTCATATCCAGTGAATGTAGAGAGAATAATATATAATATAATATATAATTATATATAGTATATTTGGAAATGTGTAAACATGGAAACAAACTTGAGGGTCCCTCGGATTTCAAGCTTTTATTCATTTCACCAATGAAAAGCCTCAAACTTTGATGAAATTATATTTGATTAATATTCCAATTTATTTATCCTCAGTATTATTCACAATAACAACAACAAAAAATGATGAGATGCCTTCAGTGGGCTCTTTCTGCTGAGTGTAGAATGAGTTGTATCCCACAAGGAGCTGGATACGTCCTCTACACTGTGCACCGACGCACAAATAAAACACCCGACCTCATCCCCAGTGCCCTGCTACCATTCCCTGTGCCCTCCATCACTTTCCTCATGAGTCCAAGTGTCCCACTAAGCCTCCTATAATCTAATGACGCACGACGAGCTGATACTAAACGGTTCAACGTGGTGTGCAGTGAGGTTCGAGTGAAAGCAGACTGGTTTTGGCACTTCCTTATGCACCATTCCGCACAGCCGTGCACTCTGCATGTCTTCCCGAGTCTCAGCGCCAAATCTCTCATAGCTACAATTTCCATGGCAACTTTGACCAAGTCGTTACTGCAGCGTTTGTTCCATATTGTGAGTACAGGTCTGAGATAAATGGACCAAAGTCAGTGTATATCTGTTGAGAAGGATGCTAGATCATGGATTAGGGATGAAAAGGTTAAAAGCAGCAAATAAATAAAATGACTTATGAGGGGGGTAAGAAAAAAAACCTTCAGCAAATGTGTTCTGTATTAAAAAACAGGAAATGAGCAATTAATTTTGGCAAGTACGTCTTTTTCCTTGTACATTTCTACAAAGAAAAATACTAAGAATGTTATGCAAGCATTAAAAAATGTGTGTGTGTGTTTATTAAATATCTGCCAATCTGCAGAACAAAATAATAAAAGGATTAGTCATAGTTCTAAATCATGCCACTATCAGCACTTGGGGTGCCAATAATTTTGCTCCATTTCTTAATATAACCCAGATGTACCATATCAAAAGAGCTCAGACACATGTAGGATGTAGGACAGCTACATCTTTCTTTCTTTCTTTTTTTTTTTAAAGAGCATGAAAATAGACACAGTGATCGGCTATAAATGTATGATTGGAATATTCTCTTAGGATCCTCAAAGAGCCACCGTTCTCCAACAAAATCCAATAACTGGAGGACATCATGCTTTATACATAATGGTGGTCTGAAGTATAATAATAATAATAACAATAATCATATGCTAATTATCTGCTATTTATCCGATTATCCAGTATCGAGAGGAATACTGCATGTGTAATATATCACAGGGACGTTTGCTTTACTGTAAATTTGTTACATTAAGAAATAAACAGTATGTAATTTAGTGCGCTGAGGAAACGTTAGACCTTTTAAAACTACCTGAGGGGAATCCTTTGGTAACACTTTCTGTGAAGTGGACATTCATAAACCATTATAACTCTCATATCTGTTCATATCTAATAATCATGTGAGAAGACTATTCATTATAATGGAAAGTGCTACAAAAAGGCTAAAATGACCGTCTTCCCTGGATAGGAGGAATATGTTCACTGTCTCACTTGTCATTCACAGGGACACTAGGGAAATTCTATTCCATTCTTAGTCCAGGGTATGACTTTAAACTGCAACCAGTCCAGGTTGACTTGAGTATTGGGGAAAGTGGAGTTACCCCTTGCTCCCAGGTCTGCTCTGATCTGGATTGGTAGCACCTGCCTGGGTTCCAGCTCTGGGTTAAATAGTACATCACCAATAAGGCGCTGGCAGCAGGGCGCTTTTTGGTGCAGTGTGGCAGATGAACCCAACAGGGTCAATGGCGCACCACCAAATGGTATGTGGAAGAGCCACTCAAATGGCCAATGGATGGCATCACTTGGCAAGTCAGTTGTCACTGCAGGGCAACTTCCATACCCACCAGGTCTGTGGTACTTTTGTGCACCACTTGGCATCAGGTCTGGCGGTCCAGAGAGAACACGATGGGGCATGACTTCATTTGTCTTATCATACTGCACAATGCACTTCAGTAGGAGAGGAGAATAGTGTATGAGAGCTCACGAGGCCAGATATTCCGTGGCGGCTTGGCCGGGGTGTTTGTGCCCCAGCTGTGGGCGACTCTGCCACTCTGGTGCAGGCCTCACGGCCCATATGCATTTCTGCACATCCTAATGAAGCCGTCATCATCGCTAACGATGACAAATGAGCAAGAAAAGCAGGAGTGCACTACTGTACTCTCGTGTGCCATAATAATTACACATCAATGGTTATTAGAGTTAACTGGGGATACTGGGAACTGGGGAACAAGAGACCTGGGAATAGTGAAGATTTTCACGGAACTGTGAAAATAAGGAAAATAGGAATGTGGAGACCGAGTAAACATGGAACAGTGAAAATTAAGGAATACTGAAAGCCAGGAGACTGGGACACAGTGGGAATTCAGGGATACTGATCACTCAGGAAAGAGAACATTCGGGAACACTGGGAGTTTGGGAATGCTGAAAACTGGCTAACCAGTAAGAGATAATACATAATAAATAGTAATTTACTATTTAATTAAATAGCAGCAAAACTCAAAACATTGGAAACCAGGAAACAATAAAAACTGGAAAATAGAAACGAAGGAATACTGGAAAGAATTGAACCTATGAAAAAAAAGAAGTGATTAAACACTGAAAACAACAAGCACATGAAACTAAAGGAGAAGGAACCCCAGGAAACAGTGAAATTAGAAAAACTAGAAACTAGGGAACACTGAAACCTAAAGAAGAATAGAAACTCGGGAATTTCCATTACTGTTCACTAAAATTTTAAATATTCATCTTTTTTTTTTCCCAGGCAGTTTCGGATTAAACTGGGTCTTCAGTAAACTGAGCTGCGGCGTTCATGAATTTTACATCACCATCGCATACAGATTATAGAAAATGAGCTGCTGTCTCTCTGGACACACACATGCTTCTGAAGCTGAAGTGTAAACCCACACGAGTCACACACAACGTTCAGAATGTCTGAACCTGCAGGATTTTCCTTGCACCACACACACACACACACACACACACCTCGAGGTACACTGTAATTAGTAGTGAATAAAATGACCATAGAAGAAAAGCTCTGTCTCTGGAGATCTCGTTTACATTAAGCGAATTTGTCATTATCACAAAATCCGAGGAGACGCTGCTTTACAATAAAGTGAAGACTCAAATGAGTCACGTCTTGTGTTTTCACTTTATGAACTCATTCTGCTTGAGCTTTTGTTCAACAAAGCATTTTAGTAACGAACCACAAGAACAAAAGATTACGATGAGCAACAGAATAAAGTAGATTATTATCCACACAGGACGCTTTTTTGATGGAATAAAAGCATGTGTTCTATCCCCTTCTAGCGGGTTTCATTCATTTGGTTCAATAGCATGCAATATTGTTAGCATATCGCTTATCCTACATGTATTACATCACTCTACCTAATGGAGAATGAGCGTTGAATATGGTTTACGATATTGCACGGTTGTCAAGACGACATGACGTCACACGTCAGAGACGTAAAACTTCCGCGCGAGCGAGCGACTGTGACAATTTTTAAACAAACATGGTCGCCAGGTTGGCTTCATTAAATACGGAAGATTTTGAGAGAATTTTGAAAGACACGTCGAACACCCGATGTCAGTATGAGTGTTGAGAACGGCAGCAAACTGCAAACATGGCCGCTCAAGACTACAACGCCCATGAATCACAGCACCCCCAGTCACCGGAGTATTGAACACAGCTGAAGTGCATTTGTAATCAGCACAATGCACTCAAGCACTCACTGCGAAATATTGTCCTGAGTTCACCAGTTCATACCGAGCCTTATCTTCCTGACTGCTTACCGTTATTCTCTTGCTATTCTTCCTGCCTAGTCTACGTTGTCCTGTTCGCCAATCGACTGACCCTCGCCTGTCCACGACCATGATTCCTGTTTCACAACTTGGCTTCATTAGTGTTTGTTCCCCACTCTCCTCTGCAATTACATCAGTAAATGCCTGCGCCCTGACACCCAAAAGGAATATATAATAATAATAATAATAATAATAATAATAATGTCTGGCTTTTTTTTCATGGTCTATCAGATATATTCCATTCAGCTCCTCGTCTTCGACTCGTTCAGTATCATGCTCACTGAATGGAATATATCTGATAGACCACTCAAAGCCAGCCAATATTATTTAAGTATTACGTTAATTAAACAATAAAATATTCATCATGATATGTGATCCTTCATTACAAATCCAGTCACATGGGTCAATTTTTCAAAATTGATTTACTGTGTTTTTGTTAAAGGCCATTAAAAAGCTTTCCAGTGATGCATAGATGAAGAAATTTGAGTCGTATACAGTACCTCTGAGATATGGGCTTTTGACTTAGCCAAATTTTATTTTTATGAAAAGTCAAAAATGGAGAAATCTGCTTAAGTTTACAACCTAAACTCCTTCACAACACAGATTTTAAAAAAGATATTAAAATGAAATTTGGGGCAAATATTTATTATGGCTTCACAGATGGACACACCAAATTTTTTCACTGTACCATTTGTTATGAACATATTTACAAATGTAGAGTTTTTACAGGATTTTTTTCCCCCTTGTATTTTCTCTGTGTATTTTCCCCCTCAGGCTACAGCTCAGAATTTCCAAAATTCTAAAATTCTTTGAAAATATTGTTAATGGGTTAATTCAACCCCTCTGCCATGACCACACCCATTTCTGCAGACTCACCCACATCCATCTTGTCTGTCCTTCTCATCCTTTATCTACCTTCACCTGCAACCAGAAGAACATCTGGCTTGGGAGACATTATGTCCTTATAGGAATCAGGAACAAAGACTCGGATGTGTTTGTAGAGATTCTGTTGCCTAGCTAGCGGACATCCAAGTGAGGGAAGTGTGAGTGGACAACACCTGGATCATTTCTTTGCGTGCAAAAAGGTGAGAGCTCGGTGTTCCATCAGGCCTGATCCGGCAGGTTCAGCTGGAAAAAAGAGGAGTTCATAGAGCTGGAGGAAATGAATACAACAAAAGATATTGGGCCTACAGTTAGGTCCATAAATATTTGGACAGAGACAACATTTTTCTAATTTTGGTTCTGTACATTACCACAATGAATTT
>JAODLJ010000016.1:36725621-36738364 GCA_027576115.1 Cathorops melanopus
TCTATTCTGAATAAAATATGGAATTTTGAAACTTCCACATCATTGCATTCCATTTTTATTTACAATTTGTACTTTGTTCCAACTTTTTTGGAATTGGGGTTGTAATTGTAAAAGCTGAGCAATAATAAATTAAACTAGAAGGGCACCCGATAGAGTACATACCTCTGCCAAGCCACATATTATCAACATCAAAATCAAATTGCTGGAACCTAGGATAATTCTAAAGCTGCGCACCAAATTTCATCCAAATCCGTTCACTACTTTTTGAGTTACATTGGGAAAAAACAAACAAACAAAAAAATTCTGGGTCCGCAAACGTATCCAGATTCATATCAAAATCTAACCAATTGTTCCTTGGCCCATGATGGCCCAGCTTTCCTCCAAATTCCATCAAAATTCATTCTCTACTTTTTGAGTTATGTTGGGAACAAACAAACAAGCGGAGGCGAAAACATAACCTTCTCCAACAAAGTTGGCGGAGGTAAAAACAGGGATGTGAAAAAGAAATACACTTCTGGGAGCAGCTCTCACTTCAGTGAGTTCATCTTGGTAAAATTTGACCCATGAATTTATAAATGTCACCCAGTAGAAAACAAGGGGATGGCTGTGGTGTCTTCAAGAAGAAGCTGCTCATTATTATGTAGCAGCGTAGGTTTATAAGAACAGTGCGACTGTATGGGGAGTTTTCTGTAATTTCCCAAGTACAGTATACTAAGATTTATCGGCATTAGTCCTAGTTTATTGCTTTAACAGCTTGAGTTCTCGTCTAAAGATATTTTCCTGCCAGATAGCAACCTTACGAGAGTATGAAGATAGGGGTTGATTTTCTGTAAATTCCAAGGATGTGGATGCTCATTGGCTTGGATAATATTCTAGAAGTAAGAACTCTGATACCATCTGAGACCCTGTTTCCAAACATGTTTACCCTGTACTATCTGCCTACCCATTGTCTGTTAATGAGAGCAGAGAGTCACCTGGTGAGGAGAAGCACAGCAACGTTGCTCCCCCAGAGTGGCAGCTTTTTGTGTGGAGTTCGAACTCTCACCCTCCATCGCCTTCCACTAAAAGACTCAGTCATTAGCAGTTGTGTAGACGTGAGGCCCTCAGTGGGACCTGGGCCATTTCAGCATCGCAGCACCTTTGTGGTTGTTGTTGTTTTTGCATCCCGTCAAAAGAGCTCACCTAATTAAGCATGAGGTTTCGGGGGAGCCGAAGAAAAAAGCTTCCATTAATGGCTCTCTTAGAATTGACTTAATGAGTTTAGATGGCTATTGTGCAGCTACTGTTGGTGGAAGACAACAGCGAT
Organism: Cathorops melanopus; assembly: GCA_027576115.1. Classification (NCBI taxonomy): domain Eukaryota; kingdom Metazoa; phylum Chordata; class Actinopteri; order Siluriformes; family Ariidae; genus Cathorops; species Cathorops melanopus. The sequence goes on from JAODLJ010000016.1 coordinate 36,726,928, forward strand.
GGATGGAAAAAAAAAAAAGTGTGTGAGGGGGAGAAAGCGAAAGCGGTGAGGGACAGCATGCCGGCATGACTGAGGCCTGGAAGAGAAGAAGGGTGATAAACAACTCAAAGCAGGTCATTACTGAGGGACAAAGGGACAGAGATGGAGAAAGGGAACGAGAGAACCTTCATGCCTTTGGGTCATTTCTCTCTTCGACTCTGTTCTCCTTCACACCTTGATCAAGCCATGTCTTTCATATCATTTCATTCACCAAACTCCGCTGGCCTTGTTTTGGGGCCTCAGCTGCTTTTTTTTTATTATTATTTATTTTTTTTTACCCTCCCTCCCTGCTTGCTTTCGTTTGTCTCTCAAGGCTTTGGATGCCTTTCTTCTAGGCTGCGAATGCCGTGGAACAAGCTTGTTAGCTCACATGGATATTTTGACTGGAGATAGACTTTGGCCACTTGCCTACAGAAACAGAGGCAGAGTCCAACCTGGTGTACTGTAATTGTCCCGGCTACAGTCCCAATAGACTGCAGACATCTGATACATATCAAACGCTTCTCTCATCTCACTCCTTTTCATTCCCTCTTCCCTTTCGTCAGCTTCGTCTTCTGTTTCTTTTTTTCCCAGGAAAAGAAACTTGTAAATTAATTTCAGTGTCAAAACAAGTCTCTCTCTCTCCCTCTTTTTCTCTGTCTCTTTCTCTATCTGCTTTCCCTTCCGTACTCTCTTGTTATCTTGCATTTTTTTTTTTTTTTTAACCCTGAAGTTTTCATCAAAGCAGAGGAGTGCCAGCAAGTACTGCAGAAAACTAACTCTGTAATTTACACAGATGATGTTTAGTGAGGTCTGGGCACCCTATTTTATTTAATGACTGCCAGAGATTTGGGGTCTGAGGTTTTTTTTTCCTTTATTTCTAGTGCTTGGCACAACTTTTAGTATACAGGAAGTCTGCGAAAGAATGTGCAAAAAAAAAAAACAAGCAAGAAACTGAAATGATAAAAGACTAGCCGAGCGATCAGAAATTCGCAAGATGGATGAACTTTCGAAACAAAGGGTTATTTTGGACGCTCCCCCCCCATATTACTTTCCCAATGCAGCAAAGTCTATGAGAAAGTCTATTACTGTGGATATGACATGATTATTTGACTGATGGATGATGTCATGCTACATACACTATATCTGAAATAAAGGAACATTACGGGATGTGATTTACAGGTCGGACACCGTGAATAATTTATAAGTTGTATAGAAGAGACGTCTTTCTGACCTTAGCTGTTAATGACTATAATGTGTCAAGGCTTCGGACGTACGGTATTTTCTTTGCCGTTACTAGCCAACTGCATTCGTTTTCTCTTTTTTCCCCAGAGCTCTGATGCAATAACACCACTTTCATGACACATAGGAAGTGCAGACAGCTGTGTGGTTCAGGGAGAGAGAGAGAGAATTGCAGGAGGAATTTTATCACCTCTCAAATGTGCATGCTCTTGTCTTAGTTAAACCAGTTAGCCACCGTTACAGAAGCCATTGGGATGCTTTATGTACTCGAACCAATTCAATTATTTGTTTGGGTGAGTCAGCTGGAGGAGAGCGAGCCTAGGAGAGGAGTAGTCATAAATCAGGCCTCATCTCTGAGACAAGGTCTCTCTCTCTTTCTCTCTCTCTCCTCCTGAATGCACCATACCGGCTTCAGATGAGTGGACAGGAAGTGCCTTGATTAATGTAATGCAATAGCAGAAATGGCTGCTAAAATGCCCCGGCACGCCTGTTCGGAGATATTTCATTTATGGTATGAAATTGCGGACGCGCCTCGCCTCGCCCCTTAGGACACTTAAACCGTTTATTCTTTCCTCTTATGCAGTCAATCAATACATATGACAGTGATGACTATTTAATTCTGTCTCTTGTATTCCCCCTGTCTTTATCTCCTTTTCCGTCGCTCAGTCTTACACGTATCACTCGTCTTTCAGAAAAAGGAAGGATGAGAGAGAAGGGGGGAAAAAAATAACGCAAGTCCCAAGTCTCATGTGAGCACTCTTTATCTGTCTCTATCTCTCCTTCCCACACAAGAGAAGAGTTATAAGAGTGCTTTTCAATTCAGCACTGTTCAGCAGCTTTGACTCCATGCCTAAGCACCCTTTGATAAGATCTGTTCCATATACATACTTCGACTGAATGGACACGTTCCGATATTGCGCCAGGACCCTTGATCTACTGAATACCCACTTGATAGGCTTTACATGAATCTTATGGAAATGTCTCTATGTAGATTGCAGTTTAACCAGGCTTTCTGCCGAGTCAGGCTTTTCAGCTGGCGAGTCAGTTCGAATTAAAAAAAAAAAAAAAAGAGTTGTGCCTTTTGGAGCAATAAACGTCTTATTGAACAGCTAAATTAAATTGAGTTTTGACCCAAGTGTCACCCTGAAGCGTGTGTGACAGTGGGTGTGTGTTTTTATTCCGAGTTGGCAGACAAACAAGTGTTTTTATTATTCAGAGAATCCAAAGCTATGTTGATATTTGGGCAGAGAAAGTTACGTGTGTTCAGAGTTGGGTTACGCACGTGATAAAGTTGACTTCCTGGGCTCCTATTCAGAAGATCCAAATCACCTGCATGTAGTTCATACCTCGATTGTTCTTGAGTCCAGGAGGAGTGGTTTTTCATGAGCGTCTAGGCCAGTTCTTGCATGCAAGCTTGAAAAACGAGGCCGAGAAAATGCTGACTGAAGAGGCCAATCGTGTATTTTCTTTGCTCTCAAATGCAGTGCAAGGTAATGTAAAAGGAAGAGGCGATTTACAAACAAAATTAAAGGAAAAAAATACTTGAAAAGCTTTTAATAGGAATCAAGTATATTGCTGATATGCTGTAACATGAATAGTCTTGGTTATAACTATCACATTTGTAAATTTGATTTAATTTAACAACTTGGTTTCTAGTCTTGCGGCATGGTGGTATAGTGGTTAGCACTTTCGCCTCACAGCAAGAAGGTCCTGGGTTTGAGCCTAGCGGCCGGTGAAGGCCTTTCTGTTTGGAGTTTGAATGTTCTCCCCGTGTCTGCGTGGGTTTGCTCTGGTTTCCCCCACAGTCCAAAGACATGCAGGTTAGGCTAATTGGTGTCTCTAAATTGACCGTAGGTTTGAATGAGAGTGTGAATGGTTGTTTGTCTCTGTGTCAGTCCTGCAATGATCTGGCAACTTGTCCAGGGTGTACCCCGCCTCTCGCCTATAGCCAGCTGGGATAGGCTCCGGGTTGCCTGCGACCCTGTAGAACAGGATAAGTGGCTACAGATAATGGATGGATGGATGGGGTTTCTAGTCTCATTATTCATCAACCTATAAAATAGCCCTTGATCCAGCACATGCAAAAATTGTGTTTTTTTAAAGCGATTAACCAGGAAATTTTGAAATTACAGGGTTATGAAATGTCCTGCCCTGTGATGACCTGGCGAGTTGTCCAGGGTGTACCCCGCCTTTCACCCGTAGTCAGCTGGGATAGGTTCTAGCTTGCCTGCGACCCTGTAGAACAGGATAAAGCGGCTAGAGATGATGAGATGAGATGAAATGTCCTCATTATACATTAATTCAAGATGTTCTAGACAAAAAAAAAAAAAAATTAGCAGACTTTAGCTTAAAAAACATACTTAAGTTGGAACATCAATCTTTTGGGCCATTTCTCCGGGCGTGGCCGTACTGGATTAGCTAGATACATGGATGTATTAGGAAACAAAAATGAGGGTGGCGCTGCGTGACGTAAGATTCCGCACGTCTTCCTGATTCCGTCCTGGATCCAAGATGTTTGGCCGAGTGGCTTCATCAAGTAAAGCGAGAAAACTTTACTCCGGGAAAAAGCAGCAAATTGTGCAGTGAGCATTTTACAGAAGATTGTGGATTTGTGGAGGACTTGGATGAAAAAATCACTGGGAAGAAGTGAGACACGAGGCAGAAACGACAACTGAAGCCAGATGCGATCCCGACTTTGTTTCACCACTAAACACTAACAGCACGACAGCATCCCGTGTCACGCATCAAACGGATGGAAGATAAGCAGATAAATATATATTTTTAAATAAGCAGGCGATAAACTAGCCACTACTTTATTTTGATTCCATTTCTAATCCTGCATTGCCATAATTTTTGTCGAGAAATGGAAACAAATTGACCAAGAAGTCACGCTAGACCATATCCTATAGTCTAGTACAGCATGCACTTGTACACCTCTGCTGTGCTCGCGGAAAATGACGTCACACCTGATGGAGTCATAGTGACCTCCCTGACAAAAAATAATCCCATCTGTTTTCATTTTCTTTCAAGGGACTAGATGGAACCCAGACCTGTCAAGCTTTACGCATTTATGCTGCATTTTAACATCGGGGTATCCAAAAAAAGAGCAGTCTTACCCCAACCATAAAAAATGGTAGATGATCCAATCGCCATGTGAATCTGGAAAGAATGCCAGTTACGTAGGAGATTTGAACTCACTGAGACCCCTGGAAGTCCTGCCCCCTTCCCTCCATTGCATATTCGTAATCTCTTGTGCTTGATTTCTGCCACACTAAATGGAGAATATTTTGAGTTCATAAATATGAAATAAAATCTATCAGTGTACCTCTGACAAATGCTGTGTACGAGGGGATATCAAAAAGTTTTGAGCCTTGCACAGAAGAAGGGAAATAATTGGATTGATGCTACATTATTTTTCAACATAGTCCCCTTCCAAGTCCACACACTTGTTCCATCTAGTTTGCCAGTCACTGATACCCGATCGGTAGAAGTCATCATTCTGGTCCCCTAACCAACCCTCCACCACAGCAGTGAGGTCGTCATTGTCTTCGAATCTCTGGCCCCTGAGGTGTTTTTTGAGCCGGGGAAAGAGATGGAAGTCACTGGGGGCTAGGTCTGGAGAATAGGGTGGGTGAGGGAGGAGTTCATAGCCACATTCTTGCACAGCTGCCATTGCAACACGGCTTGTGTGGACTGGTGCATTGTCCTGGTGAAGCAAAATCCCACGACGGGGTATGCCTCTTCAACAAAGTGTTGTGACAAAAGTATTGCAGGCTGCAATATTTTACTACCTCGCATCAGTAGCTAAAACATTTATGCACATAAGGTGTGAAGCATTGTACCATCCAATCATGATTTCTGTGCGAGGCTCAAAACTTTTTGATATCCCCTCATACACAGGGTTTTACTGAGGGTTGGGGACAGCATGGTGGTGTAGCGGTTAGCACTGTCGCCTCACAGCAAGAAGGTTCTGGGTTCAAGCCCAGTGACTGACGGGGGCCCTTCTGTGTGGAGTCTGCATGGGTTTCCTTGGGGTGCTCCAGTTTCCTCCAAAGACATGCAGGTTAGACTAATTGATGATCTGGTGACTTGTCCAGGGTGTACCCTGCCTCTCGCCAATAGTCAGCTGGGATAGGCTCCAGCTTGCCCGTGACCCTGCACAGGATAAGCAGTTACAGATAATTAATGGGTGGATATACACCAATTTCTACCTTAGTGATTTGTGAATGGACTATATTGAACATGTGCTGCGTTTTTACCCCATACCACCTCACCCCTGGCCGGACTATGCATTATTCCTCTTTGTGGTTAGCAGGTCGGAAAATCCTGTCCCTACTTCACCGAAGGATCTAGGTAGAACCTTTTTACTAGTTAGAAGAACCCCTGAGGAACCCTTTTCTGCATCTGTCCATTCTTGGAGATCGAGCTGGGGATCTTGGATCTGTCGCAATGACCAAATCTCCCTCAAGTTTAAATCTGGAAAAGATCCAGGCCTCATGATCTGAAAGTAAGCCTCACTCTAGTTGATTATAGACGTTTGGAATTTTTAATATACAGGCTCTTGTTGTGGGATTATAACAGCTTTTGAATTTTGCTGTAATCACAAGTGCGGAAAATGACCTAGAGATTAGAGGATCATTGTGGGTCGAGAGGGCAACTATGCAAGTCAGACCGTGTTGTCATAGCGGCCCCACTCAGAACTATGTGTGGAATCCAAAGCAGCACAACAGTGCAGTCAGTGCCCTCTAACGCAGTTAGGGCAAAACAGTCGGAATCATTATTTTCACACTTGGTAATTTAATCAGGCTGTATCAGCAGGGTGTGTATGTTATTTACCTTGCCTGAGGTTTCAAGCGTGCCTGGCATTCAGACAAGATTAACTTTTAATAGTCATTAATGCCACTTATCTGGTATGCTAACATTCTGATTTACGTAACTGCAGCTGTTTTCATGATCTCAATTCTCAACTCCTATTAAGCCTATATCCACTGCTCATCCAAAGGTCATGATGTGCACGATCCGTGGAGGACTTAATCACTGGATGCGATGGTGCTGAATTCCCTGGGTTCATTTCTCATATCTTGTGTAAGTGCACAGCAGTGCCAAAGTTGGGAACATGGAACATTCTTCACTGACTGTAACACTGCATCTTGAGGGACTCCAACATCTGTTCCTAAAATCACCCTGATGTCATCCAGCTTGTTTTGTTTGGTTGGTATGCCAGGAGAATTGAAATGTGCGACTGCAAACAGCTTAATATTAGCATGAACTTGTCAAGGTAGTTTCTAATAGAGGTGATTTGTCCAAACAGAAAACAGATTGGTTTTGTAACATGTATCATAAAAAGTCGATGTATGACCTTAGAAGATATCCTGGTCAGAAATTATTTTTCTGTGCTTAATCCTCAAAAGAACTTTTGAGGAATGTTTTTTTAGGGCTATAGATGTATATGTTAAAAACAAAAAAACAGTGTGGCAGAGTTTAAACACTTGGCCGGAATACTTGAGTCTGCACCTTGGGCTGATTCTGGGTTCATTTGGTGGCGGGGCTAATAATTTTGATTGCAGTCTTGTACAATTCCATATGTCATTTTTGTCCAGCTTCTTGGATGCATGGCATGCCATTATTTAGGATTCCTACAAACAAAGAGGTTTACGCCTATAAAATTATTTTTAATCATACAAGCCGGCGCAAGACATTCAATTTTTCTGATGCCATCAGTACTTGCACTCACACCGCAAAGTCCTTTGAAAGTCTGGTTTGATATATCAGTGAGATGTTGTGTCTCCTCTGCTGACTATAACAACCCTTTCTCTGGCATCACAAAACTTGAAACAGAAGGTAACATGACAAACTGAACCAATGATACTTGTCATCCTGCACCAAGAATGGATAGCTTCTACGGTACACCTGATGCTGACTGTGCCTCAGGTCCATTATATCAAGCCCAGGCCACCGTTTTCAAGACAACCATGGATCGGTTGCACTGGACCACTTCTGTGGTCCAAGGAATGTAAGGGCACCTTACTGGCATGTCTAGGGCATTTAAACTTAGCAGAGCCCATCCCTCTCCAAGCTTGATCAGTGGACAATTTAGAGTAGCCAGTTAACTTTGGACGAAACCCACACAGGCAGAACATGCAAACATCATACAGAAAGGCCCCTTGTCAGCTGTGAGGTTCAAACCCAGAACCTTCATGCTATCCGGCACCAGTGCTAACCACTACACCACCGTGCAGCTTTCACATGTCACAAAATGTACCAATATCTCAGGGCAAATGGTCCTGGGTGTTGAAAAAAAAATACAAGTGGGAAAGCAGCATTAATTCTTAAATCAGAGTAACCTTTTAGCAGCTGAACCATCATCCTGCACCTCTCTTTCTATTCCAAAGCCCTTGGTCATGTTTCATAGCTTGATTCCAAGCCAGGCCATTTGTAAGAAACTCCACTATTGCTAGGCCTGATAATAATATTAATGTCCAACTTTCATGGCTGAAACTAGTGATGCAAGACAGACAGCCAGGAACTCTTTGTGTTTAGACTGAGGGGGTGGCTTTAAACCAACTGGCTTGTGTTGGATTTAAAGCCCCAGACAAGCAGAACTATTGTTTCTTTGGCCACTCGGCCACATCCTGTGGCTTCTTGTCTCTGGAAAAGATGACTGTCCCATTCAGACAGCATTGGCCTTTAGTTCAATTCAGATGGGTTTAGTAGCTGTACGAACATTGACACTTCACATTTAGTTGTAAAGATATGTCCCCATCCCGAGCCCACATCGAAATCTCACAGAGTCCTGCCACATGGTTCCGATTAGTTCATTTCCTCTCTGAGATTTACACAAGGCCTACCGTGGAGGATTTGACTAACTGAAGCCCAGCTCTTGGCTTGCAGCCTGCATTTTGTACATGACTTCTTGCTGTGTCATACACAAGTTGTAACAGGACTTTTTGGATTTCAGACCAAAAAAATCGATGGGTCACACCATTGACAAGCCTGCCAAGGCTGTACCCAATAGACGCCCAATACTGCAACATGCCCTACTAGCCATAGTCAGTGCAAGTAACCTTAATTCTGTACCAGTCTCCATCTGGGTAGGATTATTCACTTTTGATTAAAAGAGTGTGTGTCATAATGTGCAAAGCAGAGCAAAATAGTGAGTGTGTGCTGACTAACCATGTTGAGACAGCACTAAAGAGCCTCACCCCCTACTTGTCCGTACTACACCCTTATCCCCTGGAGATATATTTTCATTTAATTTATTCTAAATTAACTTCCTAAAATGTAGAGTTCAGTACCAGCCTTGCTGTATTCTTGCACTGTGAGATAAGGCTAAGCTAATTCACCACTGTTAGCATCTAATCCAAGAATACTCCTGAGTAACGTCTGAGGGTTTTTTTTTTTTACTCAGACCCTGAATTCACACCAGACTCTCATCTGTTACCACATCACACACATTCTGCACATGCTATCAAAGGGTAGACATCTACAATTTATCCAGACATAGCATGAACATTTGTTCACCCATTGCTAGGGTGATATCGGAGATACATGATAACTATGCTTTTCTTTTATCAACACTCGTTCAACACTGGTGAACGTCGACCTGTGAATTCACAGACTTCAGTCGTGTGAGCCAGTAGAAATCGAGTGAACGGGACTGTCGTATTTCAGGTCGGTAACACGAATGGAAGGTTTGCTAATTATTAGCTAGCACTCAGGCCAGAGAGTGATTTGGCCTTGGTTAGCAATGTCATGTAATGCAAAACTGAACAACTTGGTAAATATGGCTGTGATAGGTGAATGTGAATAATAACAAAACTCCTGCTACAAAATTTGAAAGTTCATTTCATCATCGTCCATCTAGTAAGCATACACATACACTGGTCAAAATGTCTACTTTAACAATCTATCTATACTGCAACTCAAGGAAGGCTGTCTGTCTGTCTGTCTGTTCACCTGTGCAAATCGACACGGATGGATGAACATACTCCATACTTTGCACATGGATTGGTGACACTCCAGAGGGGCCCAAGACAACATTTCCGATTTTCCAAAACATGGGATTAGTGCTAATCCAACACACTATTCATTTCCCGTAGGCTACATGCTCGCGCTAACACACTGCGCACAACTTCAGTGGGGAAGCCCCTCCCCCACTCGCCTGAGAGTTTCGATTGTACGGGACCTCACAATCAGCGATCCTCGCCGGAGACTTCTGCCAGGGCCGAGTCTACATCACTGAGGAGATGCGGGGAGCGATTTACATAATTTTGACAAAACACAGGAAAAACATACATATATATCACATCACATCACATCACATCACATCAATGTGTCCACTCAACTCTCCATTGGGCCATTCAGAGGAAATCAGGTTCACGGGCAATAACTACTAGTAATAATTATGTGACGGCATAACATTCGATTGATTTGGTTCATTATTAGCTAACATTAGCTAATGATAAAGAAGTCATAAAGCTAGTGTACTTCGTAAGATGTGTTAGCTGTGACTTTTCTGTAGCTTGCTCAACCACAAAGAAAGATCTTACTTAGATAAGGAGAGCCAACATTGTACTTTAGTATTTTGTCCAACCCTAGAATTCCACCCCAGTGAAGTCCATCCATAACCACTTATCCTGTGCAGGGTCGGGGGGCAAGCTGGAGCCTATCCCAGCTGACTATGGGTGAGAGGCAGGGTACACCTTGGACAAGTTGCCAGATCATCACAGGGCTCATACATAGAGACAAACAACCATTCACGGTCAATATAGAGCCACCAATTAACCTAACCTGCATGTCTCTGGGGGAAACCAGAGGACCCAGAGGAAGCCCACGCAGACACAGGGAGAACATACAGACTCCATACAGACAGGCCCCCACCAGCCATGAACCCAGAACCTTCTTGCTGTGAGGCAACAATGCTAACCACTATACCACCATCCATCTGACTACTAAAGGTCTGACTACGTCCCTGGATTTAAGTAACCGTAAGTTAATTTGAGGTCTGTTGGAACGCTAAGCTAAACCAACAGCTAAAAAGTGCAGTCAGATGTTCTTGATTCTCAGGCCATTACCTAGGTTTAATTTCCTCCATTTAATTCACTACATTCCAGTGACTCAACTCAACTGGCGTGCACACTTTAGTAAATTTGTGGTGGAAGGCGAAGCTAAACCAGTGCCACTAATGGGTGCTGGTTGGTCAGTAAATCTTAACTCTGGATCTTGCCTGCTTGGTTCGAAGACTGGGAAAAACTTTGGGAACGTTTACTGCTATGTGATGGAGGGGTGGTGGTGGGGAGATTTGACGAGCAGCTGCTTTTTTCCAGCTGGAATGATATGTGAAATGTGTGGGTTATCCAGCCTGTGGTAGTCTCTCTCTCTCTCGCTCTCTCTCACTCGCTTTCTCTCGTGTGCCATAGTGTAAGGAGTTTGTGGTGAACAGGAAAGAAGGTCGGCTTCCACTGCCCACTCATTCTCTCTTCATAGTGGCCTCCTCTATTTCCTGTAAGACAGATGAGTGTGAGTGCAGTGTGACTGGGAGGCTTTTGGAGATTGGTGTGGTCATACTTCTACGAGGAACAAATGCCTAAAATGGGTTTGTAAGTTTTGCGAAGTCTTCATAAAGAAGATAATTACAGTGAGACTGACTGACTCACTGTCTTGATTTAGAAGCCAGAAGAATATTTGAAGCAGACATGCGAGGATGCCTAATAACTGAGCGTGCTCCTGGGATGTAGGATTAATACAGACTTTAACCCTTTTATGTATGGCGTCAACACTCGTGGACCGTTAATTTAAGGCTGCTTTTAGATGTGTAAGATGTCCACTCAGTGCCCTCTCCATGAAGAACACGTACCCTTGGTCATGCAGGCAGTTATCCAATCAGCCAGTTGTGTGGCAGCAGAAAAGTGTATAAAATCATGCAGATGAAGGTCACCATATCGCTGCCAGACAGGCTGCTTTGAGTATTTCAGAATCTCCGAACATTTCACGCAAAACAGTCAGTCGAGTTAACACAGAATGGTGGGGGAAACAAAAAACATCCAGTCAGCAGAAATATATTGGTGATGAGAAGTCAGACTGGTTCGAACTGACAAGAAGGTCACGGAAAATCTCAATAACCACTCTTTACAACCACAGTGAGCAGAAAAGCATGTCAGAACACAAGACATGGAAT
>JAODLJ010000016.1:37910291-37922141 GCA_027576115.1 Cathorops melanopus
GGACACAGAGAGAGATGAAAAAAAAAAAAAAAAAAAACACACACACACACACACACACACACTAATCCCAGCTCTTGTTGCATCTTTCTAGGAAGTCACAGGCAGATATGTGAGCTATGCTAGGCACAGGGAGTTGTGTGTGCACATGAGTGTGTGTGTGTGTGTGTGAGAGAGAGAGAGAGTGAGAGAGAGAGAAAGGGTGCATGTGAGAGAGAGAGAAACAGGTGCATTAGGAGGAGAGATGAGAAGAGGGGATCATGAAACTCTCAGAGGAGCAAAGGGGGAGGGAAAAAAAAAAAAGAGGTGACCCAGGTGTGATTTACATTCTCTCCCTCACCACACACAAGAGTATTCCACTATAAATCCATTTTTTAATGCTGTCTCAATACGGTAATTAACATCATGAATAAGGCTACATCCTAGCTAGCCAAGTAAGAAACAAATCACTCTGTGTCATAGGTTGTAGGAAATTAATCAACCTTGGCATGATGTCACTGTTTACACTCAGTAGTTGATCATTTTCCTATAACTAACACACCCTGAAGTCTTTCATTCCTCTTATCCCACAGCAGTGTGTCACCAACTGCAAAATTTTATTCACTGAAGGACATCATACATTTTTATCCATTTACAGTTACGCTGATCACTGAATTGTCCATAAAACAACTTTTCAACTCAGAAATGTTCACCAAACACTGTCTTTAGGCTCTAGTAGACTTCATAGTGAACGAGGTCATAAGTGAACATGTACTTCTTAGGAATTAGACGATGCACTAAAGCCCCGATACGAGACGCATCCCGATACACGCGTCACGAGACGATGATTTTCTAGTGCTACTGTGTCGTGTGTAAGAAGAGTTAGAGCTCGTAATGAATATTTAAATGGAAATATTGTGATACACCTTGCCAGTATTTTGTTGCACATGCATTAATCAAAACACAGTAATATTCTGAACCATGCCTTCGTTTTTTAAAATACAATATTACAATGAAAGCATCCACTACAATAAACTTCAAGATGTTTGAAAATAATAATAATAATAATAATAATAATAAGCCACACTATCCACACTATGCATTAAATCTAAACTGAGTTGCTGCAGGCCGCAGTGCTCACTAGGATACAGTGCAGAGTAAATTAAAAACCGCACTCATTAATAGGACACCAAATAAAACGGCTCCCATTCTGAACCACAAGGCCAGACTCCTCCCTCATTTCCTCTCGCTCTCTGTTTATTCCTCTCAGTATCTTTTTCAGCACTGTCTGATCTCACACACACACACACGGTTCAGTCGGCAGCTCATTGAGGTTTCATCAGCACAGTTGTGGCAGGAGGTTAGTGCATTTCACACGACCGCCACAAGAGGCAGCAGAGTGTCAGGAAAAAGCTCTGAGGGATTCGGGTCTTTTCTGTCTCAAGTGCAGCCGAGTTTGGTGACTTTCTGTTCTGGGGCAGTTTCAGATATGGTCATCTTTAAAAGAAGCGAGTTCTCTTTGCATACACGTGAACTCAATTCACTCACTGGTGCTTTACAGGACTTGGGTCGCCTCGGTCCACTTCCCACCCAATCACACTTGCCTTTTGGATGAGACTGAAACTAATAACCACTTAGATTTGTATAAGGAACCAGTTAGCTACAACACTCCATCACAGGTGGGAAGCTGAAGCCTAGAATGAGATCATTTGGGAAAAACATGGAAGGTAAGAAGAAGTGCTACCGTGTTTACTGTTAATGGTGCGAGCGGCCATTTTGAATTAATGCCACTTGCTGAACAGAGACTGTTCCAAGTTCCGGAGTAGGAATTTCAACTTGACAGAGCATTTTCTTGTTTGTTTGTTTTTTTTCCCCCCCTCCCTCCTGGTCATAGTTCAACTTGACTTTACTTTGTTTATGGGGTTCGAGTTCATTTGGAGTGTTCACGTATAGAACAGATCAAAGAGGGAAAAGCACAAAGTCCACATAAACTGGCTGAAACAAGTCACGTCATGTGAAAACTCAAGGTCACCCAAGATGAATTAATTGTGTTCAGGAGAATCAGTAAAATTTGTCGGGCTCAATTTAATCAATTTACCACATTTATGAAATCAATAGAGCTTTTGGTATCGGCCATCACGTGATTTTAATCAGATGTTTGCTTCTCTTACACTGAAGTTTATTCTTGCTTTAACTGCTCATTAAAAAGTAACTGCATCTTAAAAAAATAAATAAATAAATAAAGCCAACAAACTTTCATTTTCTTAACAAATTATGCCACCTAGCTAGATTAGCTTTGTAGTTATTTTCTATACCCAACAAATGTAAAGTTTCTTTCTTTCTTTTCGTATTTTCTGTGTGTAGTATGAAAATAAACTATTGTTATTTACCCAAATTTGAAGGTTGGAGTAAAATAATAGCCTTTATTCTATCCCCATTCACTGGATATGAGCAATTGTGCACTCTGATTGGCTACTCTACTACTAGGCTATCAGCTCATATACCATGAGTAGAGATAAACAAAATGGCAGATTGTGTTGCTGAACCAACCGAGGATGAAATAAAAACTCTACTCAAAAACAAAACACCAAAAATACAAAAAAAAAAACATGGAAAAGTACTTGATAAGTATGCATTTTTTCTCCCAAGAATTAGCACCACATTTTTCACAAATTGCTCCTGCCAGTTTGTTTACATTCTAAGCGGAAATGATTTTGTCGGACATTTTGTATAAAGTTATCAAATTTGCAAAAAATTAAAATGCTCCATTTTTCAAAATCCAGTGAATGTGGATAGAATAAAACAGTTATTCCACCCAATCTCGTCGTACATGGATTATAGCCAACTATCAGCTCATGTACGACTCAATTTTGTGGAATAACTTAAATATACCAAGATGTTCCTTTCATTAAAAATGAAAAAGTTAAACAAATAGGCCTTTAAAATAAACTTATGAACATTTGTTCTTCCTCCATTTGCTTCTCTTTATCTTTCAGCAGTCTGTAAAAAGAGAGCGTCGATTTCTTGTTAAACCTATTTGTACAATCACACAACAGCTCTTTCACATTTTAGACCAGGTGTGTTTTCATGACATTGGAGCGGTGTTACTTCCACCTCAAATGAAGTCACGTGTATTCCCGCTATTGTACACTGTCTAAACACAGTTACAGCTAAGAAAAACTAAGATTCCATAGCCTGATAATCAATTCATTTTTTATTTCATCGATTTGTATCGCAATGTCAAATTTGTATCGTGATTTATCACACGATACATCGTTACATCTTTCAATAATCCTCCAAATCATGAGAGCTAAACACATGATGCAAACATTAATGTTCATAGAAAAAGTAGAAAAGTTGCTCAACCTGCATTTTAATCACCATCCAAACACTAGAGCTTTATCTCCAAGGAGACATTATATTTAAAAAAAAAAAAAAAAAACACAACTCAGCAATAGGATGGTGTGATAAAGCCAAAGAAGTTGATTATTTTCCAAGAACCTGACTTGTTTCATTCCTTTTATACCACAGCAATTTGCAAACGACTGCAGTTTTTATTCATCTGAGAAGGACACGTATTTTTTCTGTTTAGAATTGTTTTGCAGACATTCCATGACAAAGTTATCAGTGTTATCCCATGCGTTATCAGCTAGAAGATAATTTCCCCTCTCTTGAATTGGGGGGGGTAGGAATTACACCTATTTGCCCCCCACCCCAAGACATTTAGCATTATTCGAACACACACAATTATAAAAGAAAGCAAGCAGAATATTTCAGTCCAAGTGTTCATTTGTAGTCTCAGTCCTGGCAAGCTCTGGTTGAATAATGCAAGTTTCTTGAGAAAGCTGGAGCAGTGAAATGGATTTCTGACTGTGTGGGCGGCCATCCTGTACACTCCACAACACACACGGGTTAATGAGTGTACTGTATATGTGGGTGCGTGGGTGTGGATTTGTCAGAACAGAGATGATTTGTATGAGCAGTTGCATCACCCACTGAACCATGCACATGACCTCATCAACCTGTAGCACACTTCCTGCTCAGAGGGTAGTGAAATAAAATCACTTCTGATACAAAAAGTGTGACGAGAAAAAAATCAGCGCGGAAGAACGAGGGGGTGATCTAATGGACAAATTCCTTTATGATGCGTTGTACATTTTCTTCACTTCCTCAAAAAAAAAAAGCAAATAAGAGCAAAAACAAGCAACAAAGGTTGGAAAAGGAGAAGTGCTGATGTCCTCAGCTGGCCTCCTAATCTGCGCACACACAACTACAGCAATGTCAAAACATCCTGTTCATCTTAATGAGGCGCAGAATTAAAGTGAAAACACTCAGGATCTGAAAAAAACAGTGGGGGGCAGAGAGAGAGAGAGAGAGAGAGAGGCAGAGCAGGAGGCAGAGAGAGAGACAGGCAGAGCAGGAGGGAGAGAGAGAGACAGGCAGAGCAGGAGGGAGAGAGAGAGACTGGCAGAGCAGGAGGGAGAGAGAGAGACTGGCAGAGCAGGAGGGAGAGAGAGAGACTGAGACTGGCAGAGAGACACAGGCAGAGCAGGAAACAGAGAGACAGGCAGAGAGGGAAACAGGCAGAGTGAGACACAAGCAGAGAAAGATACAGGCAGAGCAGGAGGCAGAGAGAGAGAGAGAGAGAGAGAGAGAGAGAGAGACACACACACAAAGAGAGAGACAGGGAGGGAGTGGGGGAGAGACACGCAAAGAGACGGAGCGAGAGACAGACACACAAATGGACAAACAGGCAGACTGGGAGTCACAGAGATGGGCAGAGAGACAGGTGGAGAGAGCTGAGGGGGTAAAAGGACAGAGATTGGGGTTAAAATAACAGAGCTGCTCTTCCTCCTCCCTCTGTACAGAGCACAGAGTTGTCAGTCTTGGCCCTCCAGGCATTTACAGCAGCACTTACTGCTATTTTTGTGACACACACACACACACACACACACACACAAATAGCCCCACTTCCCCCCTCAGTGCACAGTGAACCCTGTATAAATGCACCTCCAGTGTTATGGATGTGAAATGAACTCGCTGCACTCACTGCACGTATGGTCATGTGACCTCTATTCCAGACACAGGAGGTGTTAATGAATCTTCTAAAACAGCAGCTGACAGCAATGCAGCTGCAAATCACGTTTATATTAATGCCCTCATTCTAACAGGGTGACGTTTTATAACAAACGATGTTCTGTAAGGAAACTTTCATGTAATGTTTATGGAAGGAGTCTCCAGTTTCAGCACTGGAGCAGTCGTACGTTCCATGGATGTTCCGCAACAATAAATGGATTTAAAAAAAAAAAAAAATGACGCGTCATTCTTTAAGTAATAAAAAAATAAATAATAATAATAATAATAATAGGCACATTGCTGTGGATTGCAAAACAATCTGTTTTCCTTTAACCGCACAACCCCGCCCGAGTGTGTCTTTTATTCCTTACTTATCAGAATGATGTCTAGTGAAAGGTTTCAGCAGAACAAAAAGCACAATATTTTCTCACTATACACAGATGTTTTATGATCATGAGATCATTTTCCAGTTGTTGGACTTGAATCTACACTGTTACGTTATAGAAAAATGGCAAGGTGACAAATGAGCTTGTTACTAAATAAAGTTTAAATCAGTTATTTGTTAAACAGCATGCCTTGTTGTATTTAATCATCTACATAACAACCAGCGCTAATTGATGGAAATGTTGCTTTTGCGATGGATAAATGATCCTTGAAAATAAACCACCACACACACACACACACACAATGACACACTTCAGCCTGGTGTGTCGAAACGTTTCCTTGCAGAGATAGAAATCTCTGTGAGGCAGCAATCAAGCCTTTTTAAACGCTCCGTTCTAATTATAGAGCGCGAGTTAGATCATTTCCGTCCTGGACGCTGGCACAGCATGTTTTCATGCGCACACACCTGTTGGCTCTCGCTTATCCCACTTCCTCTGGTGCACGCGCGCACACACGCTTGTGAGAGCTTACCTCAGTTTTAATAAAGATCACTGTGCAAGCCTTGTGAAGCATTTCCACTGAAAATCCGTCTTGTGCGTTTCCTTTTTGTTAGACATCTACAGTGTCTGCGCAGACACACATCTGCCCCCAGGCACAACAGTCTCTAACCCCCCCTCGGAGTCGATGCTAGAACTTTTCATCGCAGAGGAAAGAGGAGCTGTGTGACTGGCTGAAAGAGTGCGGAAGGGCAGATCAAGGTAAAGTCGGTGACAGGCGCGGAGGCTCGAATAACGGCACTCCAGGCATAACAGGAATGAGATACGCAGCTCGCTCGCTCTCTGTATTTCAGCCTCCGAACAGCGACACAGCACGACTAATGATGGACGGCGCGACACAAGAGAACTATGCAGCATGAGCATGTCAGACATACCTGATAGAAGGAGCACACTGAAAAACACACACATGCACATCCTGAACTAAAAGTGGAACATAAGCTGAGCAGTCGTTCACCATGCTACAACACAACGCCGCTACACAACTGTGTCTGATTACAGTCTGGAATTTTACTGAGGTGATGAACACACACACACACACACACACACACACACACACACACACATAAGCTTAAGACAGTGTGTTCTTACCGGTTATGTGCCGTGTAGCTCTTGATCACTTCAGTCACTGTGCACAAGCAAGAGTGTGTGTGGGTGCATGCAGAAATCACACGTGCTCAGGTTAACCGTCAGTCCAGTCCATGGTGTAATACGTGGGTCATGACAAAGAGTTTCGATCTGCGAGTTCTGCCATCACAGCAACATCTAAAAACACAGAAACACACGCACACGGTTAAGGCATAAAACTGCCCATTTCACATAAAGAAAATTTATAAACAGTAACAAAAGGCCTCAGCTACTTTTAACAGACCTAGCAGGTAAAGACACCAGAGACCACGCCCCCTTCTATTAGGACTACTGAGCACAAAGGCCACACCCCCTCTTATTAGAACCAAGACATACACAGGACACACCTTTTATTTGGACTATTGGGTACAAAGGCCACGCCTCCTTTTAATAGGACCAAGACGTACAGAGGATACACCTCCTTATAGTAGAACTACTGGGTACAAAGGCCACGCCTCCTTTTAATAGGACCAACACGTACAGAGGATATACCTCCTTTTATTAGAACTATTGGGTACAAAGGCCACGCCCCCTTTTTATTAGGACCAACATGCACACAGGACACCTTTTATTTGGACTATTAGATACAACGGCCACGCCCCCTTTTATTAGGCCCAACACGTACAGAGGACACGCGTCCTTTTACTAAGACTGTTGGGTACAAAAGGCCACGCCCCCTTTTATTAGGACCAACACATACAGAGGATACAGAAGCCACACCTCTTCTTAGGACTGAGAGATAGAGGCCACACTTCCTTTTAATAAATCCAGAGGACACGCCTCCTTTTAGTGGGACCAGGCAATCTCAATTTTTTTTCCAACTTTATGAATAATTCTCCATTACAATTTCAATCTTTTTTTTCTTCATCCATAAGGCAACTGAAAAATGATGCAATTTATTTATGTTTTTATTTATTATACCCCAGGGGTATTCTTCTCAAACACACATCATCTTCCCTGTTTACAGAGCGACATCAAATCAGCACGGATATGCACCAATGAAACAACCTGTAAAAATAAAACGACTAAACAATGAAACGAATAAATACGTTTTGCTGGTTGTGTCCTACGCGTTTTGTTTTATTTGACTTGTTCTACAGGAAGAGCTCCTGATACCGTATGTAATTTCCCACCGTTCTGTATTTGCTTATTTGATGTCAGACGTCAGGGCCACACTGTGTCTATTCATCCCTTGTCCTCCTCCATTTCTCTGCAAGTATAAAGCAGAGCAGTGTTTCTTTAACACGCAGTTTCCCTGTTATTCATCAAACCTCCTCCGTTCCCTGCTCCAGAACAATGGCGTATTTACTGAGGTGGCTGAATTACGCTCTTCTTAGTGTACAGGTTCAACAGAACTGCTGATATACTGAGATTAGTCAGCATGAATACATTCAAACCAGACCATCCACCCCTACACACACACACACACCCTCCTGCCTGAATGACCACACAGTTTCCTCATCATCAGCTGAACAAACTCAAACGACATCACGTCCTAACAGCAGTTGTGTTGTTCACTGTTGTGCGTTTCAGGTTTTCATGACTTGATGACAAACGTGATCGTTAGCCGTTCTCTAAATCTCTAAACCCGCACTCAATCATCGTACATTTGTGTTCAAAGATAACAGGCCTCATTCCTCAGTCTTTGAATAAAGTTGCGTTAAACTAAAAACTTACGCCAGATTTACAAAAGATTCATAAATGCTGATTTTTCTTTGTATTCATGTGTGTATGTTCATAAATGCCAAATCATGCATGCATAAAATACCAGGCGTGTACACGCCACAACTGATTTGCATTTGGCCACACCCACAAATTTCCATAAAAGGCCAAGTTCACAGATTGAAACTTAAAAGTTTATAAACTGGCTTTCATCCTCAAAACATTTGCCATTTCCACCACTTCAGCTTACGGCTACCATCTGAACAGCCCCCAGCCCCGCCCTCTTTTTATATATAGCATTTAATCATAATTGAACAAATAATAATAATGTTCCAGTCTCACATTGTCAAAAATGTACAGCATTAAAAAAAATCCATAAAAAACACTCCAGAATTAGGTAACAAGAGTTGACATACTAGGTAGAGAAATGCAAGAACTTTTTTTTTTTTTAAACAACCTTTTTTAAAAGACCTGCTCTTCGCCTTCACAATGACTGTAACATGTCCACGATTTTCACCCTGTTTTTATAATCCTTGTGCATAAGGGACACGTCCCACCTGGAAAAATGTTTTTTGGTTCTGTATGTTTTTATGCCAGAACTGCACATAGCTTTGGAAGAGCTGCCTCTTGAGACTGGTCAAAAGGCGGATTCTCTAATGAGCCACCAATCATCAGGATTTTTGGGAATTCCTCCTGGCGCCGGCCTGATTCACTCTTCCTCTGTACGCCCACCTGAACGCGAAAGAAAAAAAAAAAAGCAGAGACTCCGCCCCCTTCTGCCGTCCAGCACACAAAGAGCACTTTTGTCCCGTCACGCATTAGTGCTGTGTTTCCTCTGAGGCACGGGCTGCAGGCCTCGCCGTGGGAGCGGACGACAGGCCAAAAAATAAAAAAAATTAAAAATTCTGTAATGAGGTCAAGGGATCTGAACAAGTTTCGAGGAGCTGAAGGCAGAGCCAGAGACTTGAGGGCTTATTATTGATTGGAAATTAAATCAAGGAGCAAATGGACAATTAAAGGAAAAATCCAAGGCATCCAACATGTCTTTTGTAATGAACTTCTGAGTTATCTTTTTCAGTTTAAACTCCTTTCATCATCCTGTCTACATTGGCCATACTGAAGGGAGCGATGCGGTGGCACTTCGATCTTTTAGTCTGTCCAGGTCTCTCATCTCCACATCTGTACACTCTGCTCAAACTTACACAGCTTCGTTACACTCATCATCTCGACCCAAGTTGGTGCTATAACTCCGTGTCCAACACCAAGGTCTCCCCTATAATATCTACACTGGACTTCCCATTTCATATGATGTTAATTAAAATATTCTATTAAATAAAGAACCACGTGTTTTTTGTTTTTTTTTAGAACCCAACACTGAAACTTGACCGTTTTCCTTCATGTTTGAGATCATTTACATTTTCTTTCTCCTATTAAACACCATTGAATCTGTGCTAGCAGTAACAATGTCCTCCTGTGACATCAAAGCAGCTCACAACCACTCACCTGTCTGTCATGAGAATAACAAACATACAGCACCAAGCAACACGTTCGAACCAAAAGGCACTCATATCCCAGATTTAATGTGGAGTTTTCCTTTAACACACGCACACACACAACCGTGCTGCAGACTATTTATGGGCTTCAAAAGAATAAAAGGTGAGAGTGGGAGGAGCTACAACACAAACAATACACAATTACATAAGCCTTAGGCGAGACACTGGAGAAAGTCAGAACACCCTTAAAAAAAACAAAAAAACCCTCGATCCAACAGGCCAAGAGAGAGCACCATAAAGTGAGACTTTGAAAATAATTTTTAAAAAATTAAATGGACAGCTGTACAAAGAGGCCAGGGAATCATCTCATGCTTGGAGGTAGTCACGAGTCGAGCTGCATTTTAAACTAGCTGAAAAATGACAAACACGCCTCATACACCGAGATACAAAAGCCAAGACAGGAAGTGATACAAGTACGTCTAAATAAAACGATATTTTATTTAACAATAGCTCTGAGGTGTCATAATGACGGCCAAACAGGAGAAGATGCCCAGAACTTCCCGGGTTTTAGTGTAACAGGAACAAAAGAGGAAAAGGAGCTTAGTGCTGAATTGTTGAAGAAAGAATCGGGCTTAAAAATCAAACCCTGAGGTACTCCTGAGGCGAGGAAGATGATCACACACGGAGCCCCACTCGTGACACGAAAAGAACAGTGACCACATTTTACTAACTCATTCCCATGATCTCCATTCATTCTCATGTTTTTGTTCAGTTGTGGCCACGTTTTACTAATTTGTTCTATGCAGCATCACCTGCTCTTTATTAATGCATTGCTGTTATTGAGGCCACTGAGAACATCTGCATCTGATGGTATGGACAGTAGAGAGTCAGTGTGGCCACAATTTAACTAAAATAAGGGAACGAGTAAAGCATGGTCACCAATTAGTAAAACGTGGCCACAATTCAGTGTATACATATATCTAGCCTCAATCCCAAACATTGGCGAATGCCCAATTTGTCCGACCAAGACGCTCGGGCAGAAATATGTTAGCGAGTTAGGCCCGTTCGGGCACACCTACTGTATGGTCGGCTTCTTTAAGCACAAAAATTATTTTCAAGCGAGCAGATTACAAAAAACAAGACATATTAACCAGCATCCTCACCTCCCCATGATCATCATTTTGGTTTTTTTCTTCCCAATTTGTAATGGTGATTCTGATTCTTGCTTCAGGCGCACGTGTGCATGTGCGTGTGTGTTCTTACAGTGGTGCATATAGGGTTTACCATCCCCCGATCAAATAGCATCTCTGACTGGGGATTCTCAGCAGTCAAAAGAATCAAAAGTGACTGGAGATCACGTGCGCGCGCACACACACACAGAGAGAGAGATGTTTGTGGGTAAATTCTATGGATCTGCGATGCCTGCTGGAAAAGAAGAGCAGGGAGGATTGGGAATCCAGCAGCAGTTGTTTGTTTACACCTGATACCAAAACTTGTAGCGTCCTAGCAACCAATCGCAAAGACGTGTACAAAAAGCCCAGAAACTCCTATTTACCTGGCCAAAAACGATACAGGATTTATCTTGTAGTGTCCTGATCACCAGATCTTTAACGCAGCCACATATAAAAAGTTGTTCTCCTCTACGCTCTTCCAGGTTTTCATCTGTGCGTCCGTGTAGAACGGTGTCGCACCAGGTAATTTCAGATGTCAGGGAACTCAATGGATGGATAATTTTCCAACTCATAATGAATGAATGACTTTATTTAAACACAAGTTGATCAGCAGAGCTGGTAGGGTCGCACATGTACAGGTACAAATAATTACAAATACAAAAGACTAAAAATAGACAAAGTTTAAAATCTGTTGATTACCTGTTAATTATTTTCACATTAAAAGGGCATATTCTGGACCAATTTCCATTTTTTTATGAAAGTCAGTCCCTTTACACACTCATCCAGAAGGGTAATTTTGCACAAGGCCATCTGTCTACAGCAGAAAAAGATAAAATAACAAAACGCGTCTGGAAAAATCCCAAGGGAGTCTGGAGCCAGATTCGTGACGTCACCTGCGGAAGCGCC
>JAODLJ010000016.1:38076748-38086802 GCA_027576115.1 Cathorops melanopus
ATATATTACAGAGCATATTTCAAACACTCATAACTTGCTATAGCAGTGACAAAATAGCTGTCAGAAATGCATTCCTATATTTAATAAAATGAGATAAATAGAATTTTGATGATAAAAATTTTTTTGCCTTCAGTTCCACTTTAACGGCCGCCCCATGTTAACCAAACTTGCATGTCTTTGGACTGTGGGGGAAATCGGAGCACCCAGACGAAACCCATGTGGACACGGGGACAACATGCAAACTCCACACAGAAAGGCCCCTGTTGGCCGCTGGGCTCGAACCCAGAACCTTCTTACTGTGAGGCGAGTGCGCTAACCACTATGCCGCCCCTGTGAGTAGCTCACACGGCTGTACCATGAGAAACCAGACTCGTTTATAATTAGCCAAGTTTTTCTTCATGAGAACAATTAGATCTTCAAAACAATCAGAATCCACTGAAAACTGTAGCAATTTTTGCGAATTGTGGCTGGACGACAGACGCCGTATGATGGCAATAGCTCATCGGCTACGGCTGGTGAACTAATAAACAAACAGAGCCACAGTTCCTCCTAATGAACCAAACCACTCCAACAACCAAACTCTCAATGAGACGCAAACAAATAAATTAGGGTGTACCTGACTCTTGTAAAACTTACACGCCTCTTCTAACCAAATCTAACCCCAAAACAAAGCAAAAAAAGTACAGAAACGTTCACCATACTCCTCAACAATGCTTTGGATTTAGTCACATCACCATATGAAACTGTAGAGGCTACTGATCGTTTAACAGCAGGTCAAGCATCTGGGCCAGATGGGATTTCCCCATGTTCTTCAAAGAGATTTGCTGGCAAACATCTAAAAGGGAAAAAAAGAAAGCTTATCTATACCACCCATCCTGTGCGTCAAGCCACACACAAAGCAATCATCAGTTAGGTTAA
Source organism: Cathorops melanopus (assembly GCA_027576115.1). Taxonomy (NCBI): domain Eukaryota; kingdom Metazoa; phylum Chordata; class Actinopteri; order Siluriformes; family Ariidae; genus Cathorops; species Cathorops melanopus. Next base: position 38,077,667 of record JAODLJ010000016.1, read on the forward strand.
AACGAGAGACGACTTCTCACTGATCTCTGCTGTATTAAAGAAAGGACGCTTCCGTGATTCCTAAAAACAGCCCTTGGGATCCTTAATCCATAAAGAGTGCCTTTGCTAATCTCACTTCCTACTGCTTTAAACAATCTGGTGTTGAGTAGAGGAGAATGGGTTCGGTTTCGGTTCCTGTCAAGAAACAACCACTTTAACAGTCTTGCTCCAAATGAGAATGTCCTGAAGTGGATCTGACCAACAGAAGCATGGTACGACCCAGAGCAAACCTCAAAAAAAAAAAAGGCAAATATTGGAAAGTTTTTGCTGCTCTATAAATAATCTTAAAGGTCATGGATTTTACAAGGTTCTGCTGCTCCTCAAATATCAAATCATGAAGGCCACGGAGGTCCAGAGCTGGTGTTTGTATCTACTTTAACTACTGAATGGAATAAGGAGATATTTACACAACACCCTAAATGGCGTACTTCAACTCGGACCAACAATGCCTTGAACACCCACATGCAGATTCAGCAAACTCCAAAAGCCAATCCAGAGCTTGTGGTCCTTCACATACCTTCTCAAAAGCCACCGAGGTCCAGAACTGGTGTTCCCTAATAGAGAAGCTCTGCCCTGGGCTGCTCACTTTAGCTGTACTCTTGGTGGGACTCCTCTTCACACTGTCCCGCAGGTTCAGAAACTTGGTCTTGCTCTTCCCAGTGTTGGTGGACGGCATGGAAGAGCTGTAGCAGACAGAGTGGGCAGGGTTCGGCTGGAGAATGGGTGTCGGTACAAGCTGAGACTGAGGGACGTGCGGTCTGAAGTTTAGTCTAGGATTCTTCACGTCTGGAATTCCACCAGTCGCTCTTCGGGGGGTATAATCTGTGCTGGAGTGATAGGTGGTCATCCTTGGAGATTAGCAGCACCCGAGAAAGGAGAAACCGTTAAGTAATGAAGATGTTTTGCCAGACGAGATACCAATCCGGTTTCTCAGCTTGTTTCGGTTCCTGTGCAAGTCTGTAGCATGGTAGGTCTTGCGCTTATTCCTAGCGCTTTTGTGTCTCTCGTGCTCATCTCCATGTGTCTGTGCCAATTACCGGGCTCCAATAGAGGCACAGCCAAGAGGAGCTATGGGGCTTTTTCCTGGCATGAATAATCAATGGCGAGCTCGAATTTACATCCACACAGACAACGCGCACAAACACCCCTGCCTGTACATTTGTGTGGGATCACACAGCGTGGTGTGTGCGTGTACAGCACGTCCTCAAGCTCGAGATATAGGATGGTTGTCTCCAGGCTTTTATATATTTGGAGAAGAACGTATAAACCATCTCGACCTCTCCAAATTGCTTTTATACATTTCAAAACATTTTCATTCAGGTATCAGTGCTCATCTGAGCACCACATTCTTGGCAGTGTCAGTGTCTTCATGACAGATGGCTTGTCACTGTGTGTGGATCCAAAGGCTATTTACATCGGGTAAATTATGAACGGAGAGATAAATAAAACAGCAACAGCCGAGATAGTGTTGACATGACAGCTCGAGTTATTGGACCGGAGAATAAGCGGGTCTGGATTTGATGAGCATCATGAAAACAAGGTGATTTTTTTTTTTTAAAACCTGGTGAACATTTGAAGGTTGATGCAAACCATGCAGAACATAATTAAAGGCAGAATTACTGACTGCAAACGATTCATTATATGTGAATAACTGTGAAGGTAAAATTTGTTCAAATGGCACCGACATATTTGGATCTTAACATGGGAATGGGAGAATACACATGTAAATTCGGATTTGATGAGGGTTAGGATCAAGCCCTTGGTGGTCTGTTTTACTTCAGCAAATAATACAATTCCAGTGCCATCTAGTGGCATAAATAACAAGGACAAACGCAATGGAAATATATTATTGCATGAAAGTACGACTTCCCACTGGTGCATTCAAAGATGCCAACTTGTGCTTTGGTTTACCAACTTTTAATTTTGTTAATTAAATCAGAGTAGCTTTAATGATCAGGAAAGTACGTTTGGAGAAAACATCCTGAAGCAACAAGGAACTTCAGCTCCGTGATTATATCCAGACTTATGGGACTAGAAAGTGTGCTGCTTGCACTTTCTTTCTATACAAGAGGGGGCCACACCAGTGCTTACCTCTTAATAATAGCCATAATACGCAAGCACAAATGGCAGGCATGTAGGTGGCTATTTAAATGCTTTATAGAAAAGAGATTAAGAAGACCTCGCTTTACTTTCATCACATTTAAATCCACGGTGCCTAAATACTTAGACAGAAACTGTGTTGCTTTGGTTACATTTTCAATTTTGTTTTAAAAGCGATTTGTTAACAATTCGCAGGCAAAGAGGTGGTCAGGTGTTTCAGCAAATCACGAATGATGGATAACGGCAGGACGAGCCTTCTGATTACCTCAGCCATCGCGAATCGTTCGAATATATTAACAGGATTTAGCAGTTCCCAAGGCATTATTACACAAAAATCGAATGTTATATACAGATTAGTGGTACGGACGCTGAGACCAGATATTTTGCGCTGCCTCTCAAGTCATTAACCTTTAGCTCTAAGGGCAAGGGGATCTTTTGTGAGAGGATTATGAAAAGGTTACAAGAATATACCGAGCTACACTAAGTCACTGATCGAGTTCTTCACTGAATCTCACAACAGAATGGCAGGATCAAATTCTTTTGACATTTATAATGTAAATAATATAGTGCAGTCGAGGTTAAAATCCAGTTCGGTTGCCCAGAAAGACTCGAGTAAGAACGATTTGAGTAGAAGTCTGACTGTCAACATCAATATTTTGGTTATAACTGTGGCAGACGGAAAAAAGGCTTGGTGGAATCAGAAATTCAAAGCTCAATTGTAACACGTATGCACAAAAAAGCTTTGAGGAAGCAGAGAGTAGTTTAAATTTTAGATGTTTAAAATGTTTTTGTACCTTGCACAGGTTTTTAAAAGTGATCAAATAAATGCCTGTAGCCAAGTGTGAACCCTCCACTGGCGTGCGAAGACCTGGAACCTGGTAGGGAACGCGAATTTAGATATAGTAAGCCATTAAGATGAATTATGCCCAATGATTTGGATGATCGTGTCTCACAACTCCGAGACAGACATCGCTGGTGAATAAAGCAGGATGCTTTCCACTTTCTAAAATGATGCAAGATACTTGTAACTCATGCGACTGACATAGCAATATGCGAGACTAAATTTACGATGATATTTTATGCAATTTAAGCAAGACGCTTGGAAAGAACCAATAAAACATGAAGGAAGGTGGCAACCAAATCCACTGCTGCTCAATCCTGTTAGATGTCCTCTCAAATTGGTTAAACACTCGATCAGCAAGACCAAACAGGAAGGCATGATTTTAGAAGTTTTATTCAGTCCATAAAGTGAATCACTGCGCTAATAGCATTGTGGACTCGGAGAGATCCAAGAGGAAAGACTGGTGCAGGTGCTCATGCACGTCAGCAGTCAACCCACCAAATGATTAGCTTCTGAGGTCAAAGTCAAAAGTTGAGGGTAAGCCGAAGCTCTTCACAGACAGGAAACGGTTAAGTTTACACATGAATCAAATAAAACCATAGGAATAAAGCGATGCCAAATTTTTAGAGAAAAAGCGTCCAACCTTCAATGGACAAAACAAGATGTGAGCACTTGAAGCAAACTGTACGGTCCGAAAACTGCTTAGTGGTGAGTTTTGCTTTATCCTGGCTGTCAGACTCCTAAAGGGTTGTGCAATCAAATGTTCATTCAGCTGTCAGAATCTGATTTTAAGGGTTTGGTACTCTCAAACCAGAAGACATCATGTGGAAAAATTGTGCGCTAAAAAGGCTCCGGCCTTCATTTCTCCGTCCTTTAGATGACCCGGAATTTAGCTCAGTTTTGAAAGAAAGAGTGTAATGGATATTACAAAAAACTTTTAACACTATCTGGCTGGGATACATTCACAACTATTGGCCATGTCTTGCTTACAAAGTGTTGAGATGGAAATTAAGAAGGAAATGTGTCACGTGACATGACTGCGCGCTTCTACCAACAACACGCGTCTGAATCCTCTGAGCCAACACCATAGCGACTGAAGAGGAAGTGTAATGAGTCTCATCAGCTTAAAAACCAAAGCCAAAGCTGTGAAATAGACATTGATTCATTGCCAAAAGGAGCATCCTGAGATCGGGAAATTAGGTCTAGTTCTAACCATAATGCACATAATTTTAAAAAAGTTTAACAAATCACTCACTCACTCACTCACTCAATAAAAACAAGTAAAATTCAAACCAAAACTATACAAAATCAACCACTGGGTTCAAGTTTACGAATCATACTTGCATATTACATTTCATACAGTTCAAGAAAATCGCTTCTCTTCATCACTTTGTGTCCTTGGGTCTTCTTTCACATCATATCCGACACTATTAGCATCTTACCTGGTTGACTCTTGCTATGACGCAGTTGGTGAAGGCATTGAGGCGAGTGAGGATGTTGACGATGCGGCGCCAGTGAGATGGATTGGGCTCGACAGGCTCCTCGCAGGAGCTCCGCATGGACCACTGACGAAGTCTGGGTCCCACCGAGCTGCCATGAGCCGAGCTGGTGCTGCCGCCACGACTTCCTCTAGAGTACAATGTGTTCCCACCAAAGATGTAGTTCATCACCATCCAGAACGCTGCACTGACGAACACGAATCTAGCCCAAGGCAGAAGGGGAGCGAGCGAGCGCGCTTATGAACAATTTCCTTAATTATGAAAGCAGCTTCCTGTCTTGGGCCGTATCTGGTGGTTTCATCTGTGCAATGTCCTGGCAACCCCGGGATACATGATGGGATGATTTCCCCCCTCCCCACACCCACTAAGCCGCACCCAATGGTCCAGATACGGCAGGAACAAATGCTTCCAGGCAAAAGTGGAGCCAGAAAGGAAATATCTACTCCAGAATATATCAGTTCTCGTAACAACCAACTATGTTTCATGAATAGCTGGTAATGGCAAGCTTGTAAAAAGAATCAATCGTGGAACTCAAGAGCTGACAGACAGAATCTTTTTCAGTTGCTATAGCTGCCTTGTGTCCCTCAAACATCAATCAAACTGTAAATGTGGAGACCAACAATTGAATTACAGCAAATTGCTCAGTTCGTTGCTATGCTAGGGTTCAACAAAAGTTCTCCGTCTGAAACCAGGACTGAAGAGCCAACAAGTCAGACATACAAGTTAATAAAAATTATAAAACCTTCAACATCCCAAATGCACTCTGGATCATCAGGAGCATTCCACCGGGCTTGTACGAGTTCATAGCTGTAGCGTTCGGTTTAGAAAACGCGTCTTATCTGCTGCCGCTCCGAGGGGACCTTTTCCAGTCAGAAGCTTTCGGAGATGTGCCACAGGTGTCGGATGGGACTGGTAATTTTGTCACCAAGCTCCGCTTCCACTCCTGCAGGAGCCAAAGCCATGGCAACAGCTCCCACATCTAAGAGAGCCAGCAGGATTTCCTGCCCAGACTCCGGTCTCCTGGCCTGCAGCTATGCCTCAGTAAACACGCCCCTCAGCTTCATCCGCTGACATGTTTATTAGCGTACAAGAGGATAGATAGAAAGGGGGATCATCAATGCTCAGGATTCAAATTATAGGCTTGGTCAGGTATACGTCTAATAATCTGGAAAAGTGGTTTTCCAGATGTTTTAAGGTGGCCAAAGAGTTAAAATCAAAACATCCTGCTGGTACTGAATCATTTATTACTTTGAAATCAGGAGATGGCCATCAAAACAAGTGCTGAGTATCTACTCATCTGGTGTCAAGATAAAACCCTGATGACAGACATGGCAGGCCATCAATAATACATTCCCAATTAGCCCTGAACATACTGTGCGGATGTCTAATGAGATCCCAGCAAAACCCGTTTAGAGCTTCTCCTTGGAGCTAAACCATCCTGTCTGTCACCTTGCTAATTGACAATTAGATTGTCACCCTGCAGCACTGGATGAATCAGGGGCATCAGTGCCAACAAGGAGCAGATGGAAGGAACAGCATGACCCAAGCTGGACACGCCAGTAGACCTGTTGGAATCAACCTGGCGATGACGGCAGAGATCTTTTCCCAAACTCTGCAGATATCTCCTCAGGAAAGTTGTCGAGCCCTTAGCTCTATATGACGTACATAATATTTATAAATAATCTTCAGAGGTGTCCAAGATGTATTTCCTGATGAATACCCGAACTGACTTTTTTTTTTAAAGTTTAAGAAAGTCCTTCATCGACATGCTGTCCTATTTTCACTTTCCTCAACATTACCCACAATGCATTTTGACTTCCTGATGCAAATAGGATTTAGCGCTTGCATCACGTCTACCTAAAGAGACCGATGCAGCGACGCTTTAGTCCTTTAGTCTGTGCAACTCTCTCACCTCCTCATGCGTACACTCTGCTCAAACGTTTACGCTAATAACGCTGTCAGTCATCGCACAGCTCGCTAACAAGCCAAGCGGAATCTTCAGACCAATCCCAAGACCAAGGTTTGCAACAAGTTCTATGCTGGATTTCCCACTAATATGACGTTGAACATGGCTGGAAATTGATGAGTGAGAACGGTAAACTCTTGCTCTTTTTTTTTTTTAGGCACCAACATCAAAACCTGACCATTCTCACTGACGTGAGAGATTAAAAATTGTTCTCATACCGAACGCCATTGTAACAGACAGCAAATTAGCACCAGAATCCCAAACCACATCACAAATATTTCAATATAAACATGTTTCAGGGTGGAGGTTTCCTTTTACCGTCGCTGTCCAAACTCATAGACGGTATCGGAATAATACCAATCATAAAATATTCTACAAAAAGAGTTTTCGATATGAACATGAACTGATTTTATTCCCATTACTCCTTCAGCGTCGTGCATAAGGAGCCAGCTACACAACCTGGAGCTCGTAGGACAGAAGAATTTTACTCAAACCAAGTAAGGAGAGAAAAAATAATAAATCCGTGCGTAGAAAATTAGCTCTCGAGAGCTGCGTTATCTATTGATCAAAACATCAAAACGAGAGCGCATTAGAGATTACACTTAAGCCCGTTTTATATGACTGATGTTTTTATTAAATAGCTACGTCTTCACAGCAACAGACAGCGGAGGTGTATGCGCAATAGATACAGCAGATTATTGCGTTTATCATTATTGAGAAAATACCGCAAAACTATTTTTCCCCCACATCACTAATATGGGACTCGTTTAGCAAACAACCAGCGTGTGTGCGCGCACAAGTGTGTGTGTGTGTATAAAAGATCCCGAGCACTGCTGCATGACATGAGCACGCAGGTTGCCAGGCAGCAGGGGGGAGAGGTATGGTGCTTCCACGTTTTTCCATTAGACCATCATCTCTCACACACGCACCTCCTGCGTTACAACCCGTAAAAAAGTGCTCACCTTCTGGTTTACTGGTAAGGATTTTTTTTTTTTTTTTTTTAAAGATGAGGAATTGGATTTTCTGGGGTTTCTTTTTTTTTTGCACACCATGACGTACCACTTTGAAACGAAATGACGCACCACTGCTCCATCAGTGCATAACCACACTATAAACACACGCCAGTCTTCCTGCCGATCAGTTATTTCAGTTATATTTCCCTGAAGCATTTCAAGTGTTATCAATAAATCAAAGCAGCGCAGTAAACCAGCGTGCAAAGTATTAGACGCAACAGATGACAACACTGTTTAATGAAATACCTTCACATGCACACACCATCGAACATCAGAAAATGTGCGCTTGTATACGCTGGATATAACAAGCACACTAAGTCAGTCTCTCTCTCTCTCTCTCTCTCTCTCTCCAGACTTACCAACAAGTGCAGCTGCAGCCTTTTGGTTCTCCTCAGGGTGCCCATGATGCGTCGGCCCATCTTTTTGGCGTACCACACTGAGTTGAGCATTGTGGGCTTAGGTTCGGGTGTGAGTGCAGGGTTCACGCTCAGACGACGCGCAGCTCGATAGACCGGGCTTTTGTTTCCTTACGCGAGCATCTCAAAGACTGATTTTACACGAGCTGTACAAAAACATCTCTTAGGTTATGTGAACCTGTGATGAGTGGAGAGAGAGAGAGAGAGCGAGAGAGAGAGAGAGGGAGCGCGTGCGAGAGTGTGAGTGAGTGAGTGAGAGAGAGGCAGTGGCTGTTTGACGCACACTGCTGCTGCGGCAAGAGAGAGAGTGAGATTTTAAGTGAGGGAGATAAACAGACACGAGGAGAGCAGGAGAGAGATTTCTTACGACATCTCGTTCCCCAAAATGCTGCTTTATTCACCTCCCTCTTTCCTCTCTCTCTCACACACACACACACACACACACACACACAGGTCCACTCAGAGCTCAGCGCAGAGCATCTGGCTGCCTGATTTGCCTCTTTGAAACGCTCCAAATGAGTCAGCAGGAAGCATGAGAGCAGACCTAGATTAGACACCTGACTCGCCTCGAACGCTCGTTCTTCTCCCCGGTCTGATCAGAAGATGCCGGACTGCAGATTCACCCCACTTTGGTGCTATCAAGTTCCCTCTAGTCCCTACTGGACTGTGTGTCCGAGAACCACCTTGTGAAGCGCGTCCTATTCGTGTTCGCAGCCTGACCTCATCGTTTTCCCGAGGCTGTGGAACACCGAGTCCGTCTCATCGCTTCGTCTTTGACGCATCATCCTACTAATGCGTTCTCTAACGTGGGGTCTTATCCATTCCATTCTACTCAGCAGCTAGAACGGGGGGGACAATCCATCAGGGCTGACGTCATTGACGGGAAACGAGAGGCAGCTCCGGAATGATCGTCTTTAGGAGAGAAAAAGTGAGCCAATGACGGCATTGACACTTGTGGCATTTCTTGTAATCGTTACAAGTCTTATTCAGGTAATAAACTATCGCTGCCAAATCGTATCTTCCTGTTGTCAACTGGATAGTTGAATCGGATAGTCTGGGAACATACGTCCATTCACGCCTCCTAATACGGAACACACACGGAGCCATGCATGTGAGAAGCAAATGCTTCTGTGCAACACTGACACGTGCCATATTCAGCAAGAAGCAACACCTGATGGCCAGACAAACATGTATATATATATATATATATATAAAATGCACACACACACACACAATCATGCACATCGGGAACTGCGCCATCT
>JAODLJ010000016.1:38092340-38104567 GCA_027576115.1 Cathorops melanopus
AAAAAACCTTTATTTATGAAAATAAAGCCATTTCTCTACATATCCTCCATTTAAGTCTAAACACTTCTGCAAGCGGTGTTTCCATCAAAGAATTCCTTCGTTGTAGAATTCTGGGGGATGTCTTTCACACCTTTTGAAATTATAACATCTGTTTTAGAACTTTTTGACTTACCCTCATACAGCACATGCTATTAGACCAGAAGTGAAAAGAGAAAAAGGAAAAAAAAAAAAATCACTGTTCAGCAATGCTAACAGTTCAATAAAAAGCACAGCTGCATATTATTTTCAGATCAGACCCTTGTGCAGATGTGTGCTCTCAGTAATGTACCATACGTTCCCCTGTTATTAACCATGCTATGCTAATAATGACACGTGCTGCACACGCTATGGGGTTCAAGAAAAAGGAGAAACATGCCCTGTATACATGTACAGAAAGCTGCTTTGGGGATCGAGACCCGCTGTGGTGAAACCTTCATCCCTGTTGGAGACCTCGGCTCTGAGACTATACAGCAAGTTTTCATCAGGCTTCAGTGTTGTGGGGACCAAAAAAAAAAGCTGACGATACAAAACTGGTACTGGGTCTGTGAGCTTTTCTTTCCACCCATGCACAGCAGGACACAGGCTCGCATTGAGTGTGTGTGTGGTATGGTAACAGCTACATAATGACTTGGACAGGACTGATGCTGGAACAGGAGTGTGTCTCAGATCAGCTGAGTCAGGGTTCGTGCCTTACCTTCATGGGGGAGATGTGGGCGTGGGCCACATAGCCGTGGACGTTTTCGAGCTGCGAGATGTTCTTCTCGGCCACCTGGACGAGCTCGGGGCCGGGAGTCTCGTCGGTGAGCTGAGGCGAGCTCTGTTCTTGGGGAGACCCGTCCTCATCGTGGTGTTTGTACTTCTGTGGAGAAAACAAAAAGGAAACGTGAGGAGGCGGCCTCTGTATCAGTCACACCTCATGAAGAAGGCGTGGTCTCTGTACACAGTCAGTCATACAAGAAGTGCGGCCTCTGTGACCGTCAATCTAAATGAAGGGGGGTGTGGCATTTTTAAACTTCAGTCCGAGTGAAAGAAGTGTGGCCTCGGAATTAGTCACACTGAAGGTGGAATGGCTTCTGGAGACATCAGTCTCATTCAGAGAGTTATTATAGTTGTGAAGTTTTTCTTTTTCTTTCTTTTACACTTCAGTTTAGTTTATTTTGAGGAGTTGACTAGTTCTAGTGTTAGCCTTAGTTTTTCAGGTATTGCACAGCAATCATCATCATCTTTGAAGTTTTACAGCGTTGCACTACTGCCACCTCCTGGAACTTGTCTTCTGTTACCAAAAGCAGCAAGGGCGGAAATGAAACAAAAACGAAAACTAGAAGGGCCCTTGTTGGAGTTCATACCTCCGCCAAGCCACACATCAACTTCAAAATCAAATTACTTGAACCTAGGACAATACTAAAGCTGTCCACCAAATTTCATCCAAATCCATTCACTACTTTTTGATTTATGTTGGGAACAAACCACAAAAAAAAAAAAAAAATGATATAAGAAGAGTTTGGTTCCAAAACACTATATATCCAATTCCACTGCTTTGAGAAAAATCACTTTCTGATTACGGGAAGTGATAAAAGGAAAACCACTGTATCCTGTTTTAAAATTTATTGACTAACTCCTTAAATGATAATAAACTTCAAAAATGAAATCCAGAACTAATTAACAGCTTTTAACTGAACCGAGTGATATTTTTTTTTGGTCAAGTCACTACATATCCACGGCACGGCATCTCCCCCCCCAATGCTACATATCCCTTTCTATTTAAAGTGCATTTAACGGTTTCTTTCATTACAGATTATTTTATAGATTTTTTTTTATTATTTTATCAAAATATGAATACTTCAGTACGAAATTGTCCAATAAATGCAAGAAGTGACGACGCGATTTCCTACTTCATGGGCACAGCCATCTTGGAAGACTTCACACCAATGGCGGCCTCTGATTGGCCAAATGGATATGTCTGGTTTTGAGAAAAATCAGTGATGGCACTTGTTGCGTTTTGGAATGAGAGGCCATAATGCAGTGTGTAAATCAATGGCAGATATCGTGTTTTAGCAAAAACTGAATATGATACGAGTAAGATATGATAATTGCTGATGGTTTGGTGGCAGGAGTTTAAATTTTTCAAAATGGGCGTTTATTGCGTTTTGGAGCCATATTATATATAAATTCTGGATCCACATACATACCTGGATTTGCATAAAAATCTAAAATCAATTGTTCCTTGGTCCATGGATTACATTTCCTCAATATTTCATCAAAATGGATTCAATACTTTGAGCTACATTTTGAGCTACAGAACAACACAACCCAGATGAAAACATGACGACTTCCAACAAAGTTAGCAGAGGTAACAAAGCTGATTTTACCTGCAATTCTATTTCGTTTTAATTCGCTCACTGTACTTTTTATAGTTTTTTTTTTTACATTTTTATTTTGTTAATAAAATACATTTTCACTGCGAGTTTTAGTCTTAGTTCTGTTAACTATATTAACCCTGGTCCTGAGACGTGAAAGAGGCGTGGCCTCTGCACCTGATGAAAGCGTAAACACCACATGTATGTACCTGTGAGTCTCAGGAGAGGCGTGGCCTCTGTACCAGTCAGTCTCAGCAAAGAAACTGAATCACCTCACACTCCTCAAGGCCATTTTTTTAATTAAAGAAAAAAAAAAAAATTGTACATTAAGAGTCACAATGAATTTATCTTTTGTACATCAGCTCATTACAGCAATCACATATCGAGATGTCGGTTATATCATCTGTATAAATACACTCCCCTCCGTCACGGCAGAAAGAGGCCTGACATCTTGTGCTTTAAAAAAAAATTCAATGTGATCTGAAATGGAGATGAATGCCTGAGAAACGGATTAGATTACATTACGTTACAGAAACCTGCACTTATCGTCCCTGGAGATGTTGAATAAAACAAGTCAGGTATGCAGTGATGAAAAGAAAATGGAATCCGTTTTTAATTTACTGTTTTATTGTTATAAAACAGTGAGAAATTAATGAGCAAATGAATTATCTGGCTTTTATCTGCTTGTGTTTAACTGGAGCATGTGAAAGAAGAAGAAGAAGAAGAAGAAGAAACCTTTATTTGTCACATGCACACTTCAAGCACAGTGAACTTCATCCTCTGCATTTAACCCATCTGAAGCAGTGAACACACGTGCGCACACACCCAGTGGGCAGCCACACCAGAGCGCCCAGGGAGCAGTCAGGGGTTCGGTACCTCGCTCAAGGGCACTTCAGCCCAAGGCCGCCCCACGTCAACCTAACTTTGGATTATGGGGGAAACCGGAACACCCGAAGGAAACCCACACAGACACAGGGAGAACATCCAAACTCCACACAGAAAGGCCCTCGCCGGCCACTGGGTTTGAACCCGGAACCTTCTTGCTGTGAGGCAACCATGCTAACCACTACACCACCGTGCCGCCCACGGAAAGAGCTATAAGCTTAAGAGACCCACCGAGTATTCCTAACATTTAAGATAATCCTACAGCTGGACACGCAGCACGCCGCTTTAAAGGTGACGAGCTCATATCAAGTCCATGCTGTGCCTTACTTTCTATATTACATAACAGCATGAGCAGTAAATTATGTACAGCGAATGATGGAGGCAGACACGTCGCAAATGTTCATGAGCTCTTTATACAAAACATGCATATTCATCTTCGGTGAAGAACAAGATTCTTTTGGCATAGACGAAAAAAAAATATCTAGTGGCAGAGATGAAAAATGAAAATGAAATAAATAAGCATGCTCGACAGACTATAACTGTACATACTAAAGTACTACTACTACAACCGATTAGAGGGCCAAGCACTTTTGCTGTAAAAAGATATACATTTTTAATTTAAAAAAAAAAAAAAAAGCCAGCTTACTTTTTTTTTTTTTTAAAAACCTAAAAATCATGTGAAAATAAAACAAAACTTCTACATACTAAAACTCCTTTCGCTGCTTCTTAATGCTCAACGAGCGTGAAAACTGTCAAGTATTTTTCCAAACCCCCTCCCTTCCTTTCTCTGGAGAGCTCTGGTGATAAGGTCTAAAACCCACCCCCTTTTTTCCCCCGTAATACAGTGGTATAATCCGACACCGGTGAGCGTGTACGTATATCTGATGAGCCGTTCCCTGTACAACTAGGGGATGGCTAAGGTTGCCATGGTAACAGGATTCCCAGCCTACTGACAAGTTCTCTATAGATATTCACGCCGTGTTAGTTAAAGCTCATTTACATTTTCCTACACATTCCAGCTCTAGATCGGACCTTACATGCTGTCTGATGCAAAAAATAATTTTTTATTCTATAACTACAGTTACACTTTTTTTTTTCCCCTCATTTCAGGAGAAAAATCTATAACTAAGACCCAAACATGAGCCATCAAAAGACTGTCATTCAGCTAAACGTTCTAAACCTTGGATCATGACTGAAATGGTAGAACGGCTTCTCGATGAGCGCACGAAGGGGAAGAGGAAGAGGGAGGAGAAGGATCTCCAGGCAACCGCAACCACTCAGCGTTGAATCACGGCCCGCTGTGGATTACGGAAAACTGCTCGACACACACCTCGGCACTCAAAACCGACCCAGTTGCCTTCATGTACGTACACAACCCCTTCGTGTAGTGAGAACACCACAGCTATAAAAAGCATGACACAACCCTGATTAGGTGTCAAGTGCGAATGAATCCTGTACAACTTCATTTAATAATTAAACAAAAATCTCAGCAGCTTAGTGAAACTCAGAACTCGTGTGTGCCGAGAGGGAGAATTAAATCCGAATTAAAATAATGACACGCCACCTGCTCCTACGTCATTAGGAGTTGGAAATGATTCAGTAAGCTCTCTGCCCACACTTCCAAATGACCCACGGAGAATATTCCGCCAACGTGAGAGCTGAAAACGAGAGAGTTCTAGAAACGTGGTGGCTCCTGCTGACGTATGCCAACAGTCCTTCAGCTCTACGACTGGAAAAGATCAAAAATAAAAACAGGTGAGAAATGAAACAGGAACACAAAAACATGTCCTAGTTTAAACTAGACTGAAGAATAAATCCATAAACAGCAGTTTACTGAAGAGTACACCAAATCTGGGGTCTGGCTGAATTCTTTATGGATTCGATATGGATAAATAAATTAATTTAAAAAAAAAATAAAAATAAAAATAAATAAATAAATAAAAGAAGTGAGGTCTCTCAGAAACTGAGCAGGAAATTATACCAGTAGCTCCTAAATCAGACTTTGAAGAATTTAGCCCTCATCCTTATGCCAAACATGCGTGGAAAATACCTGCAGCTTGCCAGGCAAGCAGCAATTCACCTAATTCACGATACTGGGTTCACGATTCGATTTTCCCATGATTTTTTTTTTAAACAAATATTAAAATTTTATTACCAAAAAAACCCAACAACATTTATCAACTTAAATATTACTATTGTAAAATAATAATTAAAAAAAACCCACTCGTTTCAGTTTCATAATCAACAATAATTATTTACCCACGTTTGTGAAGTTGAGTAAAATATAGCCGATTAACTCAAATATTCCTTTTATTAAAAATGAAGAAAGTTAACAACAAATAGGGCTTTTCTTAATAAACATTTATAAACATTTGTTCCTCCATTTGCTTCTTTTTTCTTTATCTTTCAGCAGTCTGTAAAAAGAGAGCTCTGATTTCTTATTAAATGGATTTAAAGAGTCAAACAGCTCTTTTCCATTTTAGGTGTGTGTTTTCGCAGCATTAGAGCTGTGTTACTTCCACCTAGAGTGAAGTCATATGCAGGGTTTCCTCTAAAGCATCATAGTGTAGCAGCCCTGCTACACTTAATTTATTGACTGGTACGCTTAATGACATGCTACTACCCATTAAACCGCCGCTGCAACGCTTACAATTTAGGCCTACAGTATAAAGCTAAACATCAACATGCATGTGTTTTGTAGCCTTTGAGCAGGTAAATCAGTCAATACAGTCCATGTAAGTCCATGGCTCTGAACTTGACTTAAGCTCACAGCTGATGTCAAAGAGGGGAATTCCACACTGATTGGCTGTGTGCAGTATTGACTGGACGAGCAATACACAATTAATATTCATAGGTAATTTATGCAAAAATGGTGGCGCCTTCAAGCCAGGTACGAGTGAGCAAAACACCGACGGGTCACAGCTTAATTATGGAGTTTTTTCCAAGGAAAACAACGTGGCAACAGTGGCAGACCATCGTTGTGAGACTGCGACAGATCGTTCGCTGCATGTTGCTGACCAGCTCGAGTCTGACAGTGAGAATATTTAGTCATCTACACTCTTGCCAAAAATTAATGATCAGTATTTTGAACAACTCGTGCCATGTTGCATCACCATTCACTTTGTTTGATGTGAAATAAACTGCAGTCTCCTCTGGAACAGGACACTGCTTGTGAGACGCAAGTGAGTATTGTATTGACTTTTTTTTTTTTTCCTGGTTTTAAGGTGGGAATTCAGTAAAAATCATAAATAAAAGTATAGCCTCCCCCCAAACATGATGTTGAACTGGTAAAAATCAGCTCCAGATGTCACCAGAAGCTACAAAATGAACTCTGAACCCTTACATTTCTAAATTTTCCAGGGGAACATGCTCCAGGACCCCTCTAGCTTACACGCCGTCTACGGCAGTATACTCTGTGCACCACTATGCTTTCCAGTTTTTCTAGGGGAAACTCTACACGTGTATTCCTGCGACTCTGCTGTCTAAACAACATAATTGCTGGTCGGAAAAATATTATGAAGCCTGATGATAATCAGGTTTCGTTCGTTTTTTAATTTCAGTGATTTGAATCACCATAAATTTGTATCACGATTTATCATTATGTGCACAGTGCTTAGTATTACTCCTGCTACTGAAAGCTTGGTTCAGTTAGGCTGAAAGTTGGGGGGGAGAAGAGATAAAATAAATCTCTGTTCTCCTGAACAGGACTAAAAACCCTGCTCTAAAGCAATTTTGCTTATATTTTCAGGAGGGAAGCACCTCATAGGTCAACTCCTAACTATAGGCATACAAAAGCGGATTCAATAGACCAGGAAGAGTGAAGACACACGACAGGGTGTGCTGTTCTAGGAAAATAAATCAACAGTGGACTGGTGTGATAAAGCGGAGTTACTGTGTCAAGTATTGTAATGTTTTATTCCTCTTTCACCACAGCAATTTGTAAATAATGACAAGCTTACTAATTAAAGAATGACATGGTGGTGGTGGTGTTTTTTTTTAAATTAATCTATCCACTTTCACTGGAGCAATCGCACGCTCCAATTGGCTACTCTACTACTAGGACATCGGCTCATATACCATGAGTAGAGAAAAACAAAATGACAGGGAGCATCAAGTCAGATACATCACTGTCATCAAACACTTAAAGAAACAGAAATAGCTAAAAGAATATAGTCCACCCCTCCTTGTTGGTGGTAGTAATGCACCTTTAAATTGGTTTGCCAACCACCAAAAAAAACCCTAAAGAAGAAAAAAAAAAAAAAAATGGCAGAGTGTGTTGCTGAACCAACCGAGGACAAAATAAAACCTCTAATCGAAAACAAAACCCCAAATGCCATGTTACAGAGAATCCAAATATCACAAACTCCTCAGTCCTGAAGACTTAGCCATGATGCAAACTTACACACACTTACAAAATCACTGACACTGGAGACTCCTTCCATAAAAGGTTAAATAACCACCACCTTACAGATTTTAACCCATTTAACAAACTTATTCACATAAACCTGCGATTCTTTCATCAATCTTTATCAACTGGCTATTAAGGGTGTCATTTAAGATAAATTTTTTGCATGTTGCAGTTATGACGACGTCAAATCCGTAACACCTTTAGCTCGGAGAACGAGCAGCTGTTTTAATCTACAACAGAAGTGTCAATCTCGGCTCATTAACGTTAGGAAGAAGGTGTTGTAGCGTGAACCGTGGCTCTTCAGCTACTATGACCGTGTTACTCTGTGCTCAGAGTTCATATCTGTACATGAAAGACAGGGCTTACTCTGCTCCGTCATTCTATTGTTTCATTATTACAACACTGTGCCCCCCCCAAAAAAAAAGAGGGAAAAAGAAATCCGTATCCAACTCATGCCTTGCAATGCAGCTAAAAATAGAGCTCGTGCATGCAGCCAGTGTGTCCCGAGAGAAAGGACGATTGACGAAGAAATTGGTATTTAGCAGAGAAGCAGGCCAACACGCTGCAGCAAATCCCTCGTACATCAGTGTCATGTGGACACATTACCTTCAGTTTAATCAGAAAAACATTCACAATTCAATCACTCTGGTAATTCGGGTTTATCTCGGTTTCCTGTCACTGGTAGAATGAGATTTGAACCATTAGTCGTCGTCTTTAAAGGTAAACCCTGCGATGATTATGAGCCGTGTCCATTTCTCCATGTTGACCTTTAAAAGGTGAAAGAAATATATCGCCAATCATATCTTCTAAGACCAAAGCTGCACCTGAAATTTTCTTTTCTTAAAAAAAAAAAAACCTCATGATGCAATTCTGAAGAATTCATTAGCTTGGTTTTCATGCTGATGCTGTGCTCACTGCTGCGTTCAAAATCACAACTCAGAACTACAATAATTTTTTTAACCGTCCGTTCAAGTTACAATATTTAGGAGGGGGCGGGGGAACGCCTCCATGCTAGTCTTACGTTAGCAACAAACATTAGAGAGTCCGCACGATAGATTTAACAATTTAACAAGTGAATGCATCCGTAAGTTGATTGATCTGAACAAAATACTAGTATTTACTACAAATACGGAGGCGATGATAGAAAAATCGTGCACTGATCGGTCGAGAGACTCAGACTATTTCTCAATAATCACCTCGAGTGACTCAGCAAAATGGCGGCCGATCGCTTGATCACCGTAAGTGAAGAAGAATTAAAAATGATGAAAGAAAACGCTGTTCCTAAAAGCACTAAAGATGCTACAAAGTTTGGTCTAAAACTATTCAAAGGGAAGGTGGAATTGGGATTTATTTTATCGATTTCAAAATAAAAGTATTTTATGTGACTCGACGTAGATAAGTGACAAATCTGCGCTGCAAAGTTATTACATTTACATGGTGCTTTTGAAGTTTGAAAAAAAAATTTTTAAATACAAGTTCTTTAAAAATAATCATCACCTGTGTATTTAAACTACAACCTCAGGCTCAGTGAACAATAACCTTGACTTTGTTTCAGTTATTATTTAAATAATACTGGCTGGTGCTGAGTGGTATATCAGACATATTCCATAGACAAAGTTCAATATCATGCTAGCTGAATGGAATATCTCTGATATACCATGAAAAAAAAGCCAGCCAACATTATTATTATACATACACATTCCTTTCAGGTGTTCAACACGTCTTTCTCTTTCAAAATTCTCTCAAAATCTCCCAAATTTAACAAAGCAAACCTGGCGGCCATGTTTGTTTACAAATTGCAAAACTTCCATGCTAGCGAATGACTAACATCTCTGATATGTCTTGACAACCATGCAATATCGTAAACCATATTCAGCGCTCATTCTCCACTGGGTAGAGTGATGTAATACACGCAGGATAAGCGATATGCTAACAATATTGCATGCTGTCAAACCAATTGAATGAAACCCACTGGAAGGGACTAGAACACATTTTTATTCCATTGAAAAAGCGTCCTGTATGTATAATAAAATCACCGATATTCACTGAGCCTGAGGCGGATAATTGTTAAATACAGTTTAAGCCATTTGGTTACTCTTGGTGCTGTAAGAAGGCATTTTGATTTTGACACCATGTGCTGAACTCCGAGTTGAGGGAGCTTTGTGTACTTCAAAAGGAAGAAAGCTATTGAAGAAAAGCTATTTATTATTATTATTATTATTATTATTATTATTAACATGAAACTTGGTGGAAGAGTGTAGCATGGACCAAAGCAGACCCGAGTAATGGGTCGGGTCCAAAAATTTAGTTTTACTTTCACCAACATTGAGAGATACAGCATTTGGCCTTGGCAGGGGTCCGAGTGCCCTTCAAGTAGTAGATATTAATTGTTAAATATATATTAATTATTAAAAAATAATTTACTGTGACCTTAAGGTCACAAAACGTAATCAGTTAATTTGCTGGTTAATTCCAAACATCCGACTGCTCGTTCGAGATCTCGCACTTACAGGAATCTTGGAACGACACATGGACAAACCAAAAACAGAAAAATAATAATAAAGGAAACTTCTTTTTTTTTTTAAATAGGTGCTGATGTTCAACGCACAGACTTTTCTCAAGGCTGAGACCTGAATATGATGTGACAAACATCAATGCTGTTTATCCAGATATGATGGAGGCTTGGATACGATTTGGTTTAATCAGTTAATACTGCTCTTATTGAGACCCAATTGAAAACTCGAGACACCCAGAACGTGGACGAGTCACAGGGGAAGACGGTCTCTGTGCCAGAAATGCCATCAGTCTGAAACAGGGCAGGACGCCAAAAACTAAAGCACTTCACTCACATTTGCAAGTACAAACGATCCCATGTGCTTTTGGAAAAGGTCTTTATAACCTTTGGATATAAAAAGCTATAGAGTACAGTAGAAGTTAGAGAAAACTGCATGGCTTTATAGAGTGATGGAGTGGGATTATAAGGTGAATTAGAGATTTAACACTGACATTCAGTTTAAAGTCTTTCAGTTAAACACATTGGCAGCATCACAGTGAATCGGTTATGTAAATGGGTTGAACTGACCCTTTTGGAAGGAGAAGTAAAAAAAATAAAATAAAATAAATAATAATAATAAAAAAGCGCTATTGTGGAGTAACATACTTTATTCACGATAGAGGGCAGTGGGTTAGATATCAGTCTTTTTATAAATATGAGCTGATACTATAAACATTGTGTTGCTCAGTGATCACAGATCTCCATGGCTGGAAAAAGGAGACGGTATCCATGACAAAATTATGGAAGGAAAATGATTAAACTGCAATTAACTAATTAAAATATTCAGGGGAGAAAAAAAAAAAAAAAAAGTTAAATTAGTCAGTGTTGTAAAACATAGCAACACCATAGTTGGGTTACACTCTTCCTACACATTATAATTCAGCTTAAGAGAAATTAGAGGCTTTTTTTTTTAAATGTTTGATGAATGTGGTAGTGAGTTGAGTATCAGATGGATATCCTAAAGGTGATGAGACACAGGGCAATTTTTTGGGTGGTTTTGCCAGGCAATTGCATTTCAACACTTTCCCCATTGAGCCTGGGCAACATGAACGATTTGGATAGTTTTGAGCAACTTAAGTTGCGAGCAGCAAATCGCAGGACCACCCGAGAGCTTCGGAAATTTTCAACAAAGATGGCGGCGTCTCAACGGCAGTGGAGCGAAGAAAGAGAGACAACTGGTATCCAACAAAGTGGTGAATTTACCTCATCAAATGCTTAGAAAACCAACAGACATCTATTTTTTTGTGCTCAGGTTGTAATTAAGACACTGATTTTTTTTTTCCCCCCAGCGAAGTGTAAACTGCCGTTAGCTAACCGCCGCTCCATAGAGATTGAATGGGATTTAGCTAACGAGCAGTGGTTTTTACGAACATTGTTCGCTGAAAGTTATCACTAGATATGTAGGAATAACGTTAGCTCTCTTACATCAAGTTAAAAGTAACGGGCAGCTCATGATTCTTATTATTTATTTATTTTTGAGAGTTGCTCTTATCTGATTGGTTGTTGCCAATTTTCTGTTGCCCTAATTAGTTGCCCTGTGCATAATCACCTTAAGAGTGTGTTTTTGTTGTAACAAAAATATATCACAATATTTGACATTTCTATAATATACTATATAGACAGTATTAAAGCTGTAGAGACAAAAGTGTCTCACAGGGACTAAAAATTAAAAATGTAATTTGTCTTTTTTTTTTTTCAGAAAAAAAAAAAAAAGGAGGTTTCAACATTTTTAAACTACTTAAGCTGCAAGTTAGTCCGTATTAAAATTCTGAATATCAAAAATTCAAACCTGAACTGTTTATAACAAGATCTAAAAATAGTTCTACAGTACTGTGCAAGGCGGCACGGTGGTGTAGTGGTTAGCGCTGTCGCCTCACAGCAAGAAGGTCCGGGTTCGAGCCCCGTGACCGGCGAGGGCCTTTCTGTGCGGAGTTTGCATGTTCTCCCCGTGTCCGCGTGGGTTTCCTCCGGGTGCTCCGGTTTC
>JAODLJ010000016.1:38469119-38483993 GCA_027576115.1 Cathorops melanopus
TTACACAGGTGTCTTTTTTTTTTTTTTTCAGTTTATAACAACAAAACTACAGATCAGTTACAGTATGCATCGATTTCCAAAATTCATGACCTGCTCCATCATTCAGTCATTTCATCTTAGAATATTTGTGGCTTATTGCGTAATTTGTTAAATATATAAGACTCTAGGGGGTATCAAAGATGTGCCAAAACATCACCAGATGTTTTCCAATCTTTAAATGCCCAGGAATGGGTTTCCCAAAAGCATCACAGCACAAAGATCATTGTTAAATGGTAGCACGAGCAGCACAATGAACACTCCCTCTCCTCTTAACATTTAAGAAGATTCTGGGAAACCGACCCCAGTTTTAGTGAACCTGTGCCTCAGATCCAGGATGTGATGTAATACCTATTCAGTGGTAACCTGTCTCATCTCAAGGTTCAATGGCTTGTGTGTTTGGAGATGCTTTTCTGCTCAGCATGGTTGTATAGAGTGGTTATTTTGAGTTACTGTAGCTTTCCTGTCAGCTCGAACCAGCCTCACCAACTCTATCAACCAGCCGTTTTCTCGTTGGATGTTTTTTGTTTTTCGCACCGTGTGTAAACTTTAGAGACTTGTGTGTGAGGATCCCAAGAGATCAGCAGTTTCTGAAACCAGCCCCTCTGTTTTATTATGAAATGTTAACTGAAGAGTTAAGAGTCTTGATCTACATCTGCATGATTTTATGCATCTACATAACTGTATAAATGAGCAGGTGGACAGACAGACGGACACATTCTTGTTAAAGTGGTCTGTGTGTCTATCAATAAACCAGTTAATCCACTCAATCTTGTCGTACATGGCTTATAGCCAATGAGGCGCGTAGCACCAAGTTGTCCATCAGCTCACATATGACTTGATTTCATGGAATAACTTTTATTCTATCCACATTCACTGGATTTTGAGAAATGGAGCATTTTTGTTTGTATTTTTTTGCAAATTCGATAAACTTTATACAAAATTTCTACTTGGAATGTAAACAAACCGGTGAAATGACAGGAGCAATTTGTGAAAAGAAAAAAAAAAATGCATTCTTACTATCAAACACTTTTTATTCTATGTTTTGGGGTTTTGTTTTCAAGTAGGTTTTTATTTCGTCCTTGGTTGGTTCAGCAACACACTCCGCTATTTTGTTTTAGTTTTTGGTGGTTGGCAAACCAATTTAAAGGCGCATTACCACCACTGACTGGACTGGACTCTCTACTCACGGCATACGAGCCGATATCCTAATAGTAGAGTAGGAAATCCGAGCATGCGATCGCTCATATCCAGTGAATGTGGATAGAATATATGAAAGGCAAGAGGAAAGCTTAATTTTTCATGAAAAAATATTCATAATACACATGCGGAAGGTTCTGCTTAATTAGTCTTTCCTGAGGTAAAACATTCTGATGAAGTCTGATGCCAGTGATTATCTGAAACCCTGCCCATAATTACAGAGAAGAAAACTTTACCGATACAGTTAATTATATCCTTCGGCAAAACTCTTATTCAGTTGAGGAATTGTGGGGAAATCAGAACGAGATTGACAGTGAAATAAACACGGCTTTTGGGTAAAAGTTTCAAACGTATTTGAAAGCATCGTTGCTTGATGGATTTAAGACCTGATTTGATCAGAAAAAAAACCCCACAATCGAGTTTCCCTGTAAAAGCTGGTTTCTACACAAACAGGCCATTATAGCTTCCAAGTGAAACCAACAACACATGTTTACTTACAGTTTATTATACAGTTTATACAACTGGGACGGGCAAAGTTTTTGGCTCGGGGATCACATTAGGTTTTAGATACCGGGTTGGTTGTAGCACATTTTATTATCCAGTTGGTTATAATTGCTTGCAAGTTTTTAATCCAGGAAATGAAGCCAAACCAGGACTATGAGGGTCTTTTCCAAAACTTGTCGAAACGATGAAATTATCACAGGTTTTATTACCATGGTCATTCTAATGTGTTGTGTGGTGTTTTTTTTTTTCCTTCCCTTTTGAGTAATTATAGATATGAAGACGTTTAGGATTTGAGGAAGGAGTCTCCAGTGTCAGTACTTGGTAACGGTCAAATCGAACACTGTAACTAAAATTTCTGACATGGAGAGACGAGTTTACGCTCTATGGTTTATTAGGGACGTGAAGCTGAGGATTTTTTTTTTTGTGTTTTCTTTCTCTTATTGACTTTAAATCCTGAGTGATAACAGGACCTAGCTTTTTTTTTTCATAGATGTTTCACAACAAATATAAACGTAACTGTAAATGGATTAAAGGTATTATGTCAGTCTTTAATAAATAGAAATTGTAATCGTTATTGTCTAAGAGGAATAAAACACTTAATTACGTGCCAACTTGACAATATTTAACAGCAGCTCTGCTTTATCAGACCAGCCTGTTGCTGATTTTTTTTATAACAGCACACCGTGATGTGTTTTATCAATCATAAAAGGTGTTGACTTGCAGTATTCTGAAATTAGCCTAAAGAGTTAAACACTTTTAGGTTTGAGACAGCAGAGTTCATAATTATGCCCTTTGGGCTTTACGGTTTGCTTGTGTAACCACATTTCTGCAGTTCGCTTACCAGAATGTAATCGAAATGCACTACTTAAAGATCTGATAAATAATTCAGACGTTCGCTCT
Organism: Cathorops melanopus; assembly: GCA_027576115.1. NCBI lineage: Eukaryota > Metazoa > Chordata > Actinopteri > Siluriformes > Ariidae > Cathorops > Cathorops melanopus. The sequence continues at coordinate 38,471,760 of JAODLJ010000016.1, forward strand.
AGGCCAAGATATTGTAACCAGGCTGAAAGAGCCAAGTTGTGCACGACTGCGTAAAACGACCGATGTGCATGTCTGTGCAGATGGAAATTAAACAGTGGGTTTCCTAGGAAGTCAGCCGGGACACTTGTAAACCAGTAAACAGGCAAAAAAAAAAAAGTGTAATTGAAACCCATGTTATAACGTTGAGTAATATGTGAAGGGAAAAGAATGGCGCACACTTAGAATAAACACGCCAGTGCCAAATGTGATCCGGTACACAGTGTAAAAGAGAGAAAGAAGACCAAAACATTACTACACGTGTTTGTTTATACATGTAAACCCATGTATGACACTTAACCTTATGGTGAGCTGATAAATATCTTCCAAAAAAAAAAAAGTGCCAGTAAACGAGTGCAAAGTCAATATAACTAAACAATTATACAAAGCTAGTTAATACGACACTAAACCACATGAGCAAATGTGAAACTTGCACAGCTTTCCAAATATTCTGTGATTTTATTATGCACATAAATCCGTAAGTCAATATAACTGACAAACGACGCATCACGCTGTATAAAAACCCGAGCAAAGCCGTGCAGCACGATTATATAAAGGACGAGTCGTGAACATGTGATTTGTAGCTGCATTAAGTCTGAGCTGCTGTTATAGAAAATTAATCAACGTGCAGTTTTGCATCAAAGATCAAACAGCCTTTTATGTGGATGATATTTGAATGATGTGTTAAATGATTGTGTGTGTTACACTTTCAGCGTGAAGCCTGCGGTGTGTTGTATTGTCTTGTGCGTTCGTCGGGGACATTGAATGTTTGATCGTAGGTTGGTTTGATCCTCTAATAGGTGTAATTTTCTGGGATGTCAGTGTTACTTGGCCCCGCTATAGAATTCCCTAGATTCCGCACGCTGTGTGTGTGGGGAGTGAGTGTTGGCGATTAGCCAGGAAAGCAGACACAGGTCTGTTTGTGCTCTGGAGCAGCGAGCTACAGGCTGTTCTGACAGCAATATAAAACATAAAGGCTCTTATTCACACGGCAAAAACACAGTGGCGCCGCAAACTCGAGCATGTTCAACCCTTACACACACTCTCCATCCACTCATACACACTCGTACTCTAAATATTTACATCTCCCTTTCAGGCACAGATTGTTTAATGAGTTTATATGTAGCCAAGTGTCACTCAAAGGTAATCTTGAGCGTTTCAAATCTTGCTGTTTATCTTCAGCATTTCAGACTTAAGAGAGCAGACGGGGTGTGATGTGCTGACAATTTACCAACTAGCACAGCTAGAACGTAAACACTCGGAACAATAAAACGAGGAGAAGAAAGTTGTTAAAATGTAGACATCTCTAATCCAATTTTTGTCCTGTCTGATTTCAAAAGGTTTTTAAAAAAAAAAAAAAAGCCTCAATGAGGCTGGAGCTCATACCAGCCACTGTTGTGTGCGAGTTTGAAATCTGATCAATCCTGTGGGAGGAGTAGCGGGGGTTTTTTTTTGTGTGTGTGTGAAATTGCGTATGACCCTGTGTAGCCACATCCATAGCAGGTGGCGCCACCTGGTGAACAATTCTTGTTGGATTGTATCTTTAGAGTCTTCTGGGTGAGTTTTGGTGAAAACATCCCAGCAGTTTATGAACAGTAAGGTTTGGTGTGACCAAACGCCCATAAAATGTGACGGGTGGCGCTACAGTCTTGACAACTTTTATACATACCAACCTGAGGAACATTTCATATGAGTGATCAAAATCTGATCATTCCTGTTGGAAGAGTAGCGATTTTTGTGTGGCGCCACCTGGTGAATTCTTATTGGAATGTGTCTTTAGAGTCTTCTAGGACGTTTTCACCGAAACTCACCCAGAAGTTAATGTGACGAGTCACCCAAAAATTTCAGACGCCCATAAAATCGTAAATATGACTGGTGGAGCCACTGACTTGATACCTGGGAACATTTGTATGCGAGTTTGATCGAAATCTGATCAATCCTGTCGGAAGAGCAGCGATTTTTGTAAATTCTACACAGACGACGCACAATCGCGTAAGCTTATCCGGCCTGGCCTGTGGGTGGATGAGCTAATCAAAATATTTGACTTCTGGAGAGTTCTTTTCTTCAACTTCATTTCCCATCAGAAAAATAACTTCAAGGCCCCCGGTTGGCGAGTACGAATCCAGATGATACCACGGCCATCGTTGACTAGTAGTCAAATAGAGCAAAACTGGTTGTGCTGTCTGGGTGGGAGGGGCTTCCTCTTTCTACCCTGTCAGTCACAGCGTGGTCATCTGTGAGCTCGTGTATGAGAAAGAGGGCAGATACGGCTTCCCTTCCAGCGTGTTACTCTGCACTGTAATGCAGCGCTTCGGCTTCATGTCTCTTGGAAGAAGCGGGTGATATTAGAGCCTTCACCCTCCTGTTTGCTAGCTGGTGGGAGTGAGGGAATTGGCTAAGACCAAATTAGAGAGAGAATAAATGAAGAGGACCCTTTCTTTCTTTGCGTTATTTGTTTCTGGCTGTTGTCTTGTCCTTGCTAACTGTCTAAAACGGTCACTTGACTCTACATGCTTGTGATTCATGGAATTGTTACATAACCACCATGAACCATCTCACCACCATCGTCATGATCATCCACCGTGGCTGTGTTCCAAACCACATACACAGGCCACACAAACATCACAATTATCTCACCATCATCAGTCCACAGTGGCTGCATCCCAAACCACATGTGGTCAGGCTGCTTTTAGTAAATATTCACCCAAAGTGTGGACCTTCCACAAGACGTACAATGAGCAATGTTCTTACTTTTCTTTAGTTCGGTTTGTATGAGCAGTTGGTTTTTTTTTTCCCCTCCTCCCCTCCAGTTATTAGCTCATCTGGCCAACAGGTGATGAGTTTATGCCATCGTGTGTTGTCTATCCAGCGTCGTCCACATTTCACGAAAATCGCTTCTTCTCTCTAAGCTCAACGATTTTTATTATTTTTGGCAGGAAGGTAGGTCTGCCTGCCTGGGGTACGTATAACTTGTACCCAGATTTGCTTAATTACAATTATTAATGAAGTTATGGAGTAATTAAGCCTTAATGAGCAGTTCAACGAAAATCGCTTCTTCATCAAATAGGTCGGTATTCCTCTAGCTTGCAACATTTATTGTGCAAGGTAGCCCACTTTAGAGCGTTCCTTCTGGACTAGACGGGGCCGGAGTGTGCTACGCCGTCATCAACTGTCTTGTATTCAGTGTACACATCAGCTCCAAAAACATGCAGTGCATTATGGGTATTCTGTGCTCATTATACTGCAATGCGTGATTGATTTGCCTCCTCTATGTTCAATGAACCCAAATTGCACTATATAGTGAATCTAGGATGTGTTTTACTGAAACCTTTGCCTTTTGTTGCTGTCAGAGATGGTGGTCAGCCAGTGTGTGCTCTGTGAACAGCCCCCCCGCGTGGCCACGGCCTTCCACAGCCACCTGCACCACAATCTGCTGGTCCAAAGACGGAGCCTGCAGGAGCTCCAGCCTTTCAGCAGCGTAAGTTCTCTAAACTCAAGCCATCAGTGCGCCATTTCTTGGCTGAGCGCTGTTACTTTGGCATGCGGTGCCCCACACATCTGGAATAAACTTCAAACAGCTTAAACGTGGATTCTCTTATTACGATGTCTGGGGCGTTTTAACACATTCTATCACGAACCAGAATCAAAAAGTAGTTTTATTGGTAAAGACAGATTAACCCACATGAATACTGAGAACCTGGCAGTCACTTAATTTGGATGTTTAAGGCTTTATCATTCCAAATGAATTAATTTGATTGCAGGTTTTGAATTGCATGCTTATGTCCATATATTGTTTAAAAAAATTTAAAAAAAATGTGCATTTAGCAAATTTGTTTGTGTTAGCATAATGACAGGTTTGTATCTTGTCAAAGCGGTTAACGTTGGCTGAGTATTTGATTAGCTTGCATTTTTAACTTCTTAAATTATGTAATATTGGAATTAAGAAGAAGAATTTGGGTCCTGACCTTAAGTTTTTTTTTTGTTTTTTTTTTTTAAATGCTGGCGAGAGTGGCTTTTATGCTGATATGAAAAAGTCTAACTGTAACATCACTATTAGCCGTCCTTGCTTTCTGCTTGTGCAACTTGACTGTATAAATAAATTATAGTATATACAGTAATCACAATATGTGCCTGTTTCACGTTATGTACAAAATACAAGCCAATAGATTTGTTATAATTGAAAAATGTATGGTTTTTGAAAATTTTTTTTTTGTATAACGATGTCTTTCGTTTGTAATTCGGTACCATATATTAGAAACAAGGCCCTCGCCCTCAAAGTGTTTTCCCAGATTTAAGTAAATGAAATGAAACGAGCCGCTGGCACCCGGATGAGACGAGCTGGCGATGGAAAAGAGCAGCTGGAATAGTTTGAGTCATTTCTCTTCTCTGTGCTTCCTACAGCCTTCAGAGATGGAGCAGTTTCACCAGAGAGGCCAGGGCTTCAACGCCAGCAACGGCCGCTACACCGCGCCGGTGTCTGGGTTCTACCAGCTCACAGCCAGCCTGGTGCTGGGTGAGTCAGTCCACCATGCACACGTTTTCATAGGGTTGAAAGAAACGAGACTTTTTTTTTTTTTTTTGCAGAACATGCCTTATGAAGTCTGTTATACATCAGTGAAAGTGTGGTGTATTGTCAAAATCAAAGGGGCAGATTTAGGGGCACAGTTAGCTTTTGTAACTGTTCATATAAATAAAGTCAGAAGAAAAGCTCCAAACGCCAGCCTCTTTATTAACCATCAAGTTTCGTAACTTGGTATAAATTGAGGGGTTGGGGCGGAGCTTGTGTTGTCACTTTTCGTAACTTATACGAACAGTTTCAAAGGATAAGATTTCAGGGGCGTTTTTTTCTTCCAGCTTAGTTCTTATGAACAGTTATGAAGGTTAAGCGTGAACATGCGTTGTATTAAAAAAAAATAATAATAACTTTAGGGTATAAAAATCAATTTGGATTTTAAATGTAGTTAAGAAAAAGCACCCACTGGATTGGTAGAAAAACATCTGGCTGAATAAGTTTTCAGGGGAAAGTTTATATAATCATACTAATTAAATTTTTGCGAAGTACAGTTACTGATGAGCTTTTCATCTTTGGCTGTGATGTACTCATAAGTGTGATATTAGACAGTCTTGTCTTCATACTGGGAATATCTCACATTCTTCCCTCAACCACTTTCCTTGCATTATTCTGCATGTTGAAGCACGTGTATTTCCTGCAGCGTGATTACATCATTTATTTATTCAACACTCAAGAGAACAGGGTGTGGTCTTTACAACCACCACCCACCCACTACAGCTACAACGCAGCCCTCATTACATTACATTGTGTTTTTGCAGAATCCAGTGAGACTCAGAAAAGGACCCAGGCGCGACAGAGAGACAGCGTGAAGGCGTCCATATGTATCGAGTCTCTGTGTCAGAGCAACATGTAAGTACAAAGCCATGGTTATGTCTAGTTCCTGTGCTGCTTTGAACCTTCGATATTTTGTTTTCAAGGGCCATTCATCTAAAAGAGCATTAGTGAGGTTGGATGGGGTTGAGGAGGAGTTTGCTTTGTGCACAGGTGCACTGTCAGGCTGGAACAGATTTGGGCTTGGTTCCAATAAAGGGAAATTATTAGAAAGCTAAAGCATACAAAAAAAAAAAATCCTATACATTTGGCTCTTCCCCAAACTGTTGGCTATATAGCACCTATTACCTGCAACACACTGTAAGGGTACATCAGCTTTTGTTAATTTATACAAATGTTTGCACCAAGATGGAATATACAAACATTATCCCTTTTTAGATACTTTTAACGTAATGACCTCATTCCGTCAATCCCTGCATCGAAACTGGTTCTCATTTGGGATGATGCAGTATGGAGGTGCTGTAAGCCTTGTAGCACTTAAACGTGCTTAATTTATTATATCCACATTCACTGGATGTGAGCAGTCATGTGCTCTACTAGACTATCAGCTCATATACCATGAGTAGAGGAAAGATAAAATAGCGGAGCGTGTTGCTGAACCAACCAAGGACGAAATAAAACCCCCCAAAAATAAAAGTATTTGAGGGTAAGAACGTAGCTTTTTTTCAGACCCTCCAGGATGTTGCGATTTGCAACTTCAACGCAAATTCAACCAATCCCCGCAACTTTGACGAATCGTTGGCGTCGTCGTCTTGAGGTGACGTCGACAAACTACCTTCCGCCTTACTTCTGTGTAAAGCAGCATGTGCGCAGTGTTGCCAGATTGGGCGGTTTCCCTCCCAATTGGGTGGTTTTAAGTGTATTTTGGGCTGGAAAACGTCAGCAGTATCTGGCAACACTGCATGTGCGAGTCACTGTTTATATAGGCTTAAATTGTTACTGAAAGTGAGTTATGTTTACAGTGAAGGACTGTGTGCACTTTATTTTTTTACTTTAATACAAGAAATTAATGGATGCCAAAATGGTATTTTATTTTCCATTGTTTAGGCAGCTTCAGCATCATACTGTGAGATTCTGTTCAAATTGTTTTTTTTCTTCTATGAAGCCTGAGCCATTTATTTTATTAGTTTATAATTATTGTTTAATTTAGTCTTCAGGAGAGACTGCCTGCACACAGTACTAGTATTAATAGTTTTTTTTTTTCTTACATGAAAGCATTTCTATTATATTTTAAGGTAACTTCATGTTGTGCTGTGAGGTTCTCTGGACTTTAACTTTGAACCAACAGGTGCATTTGGATAAGTAAAGGCTATTTTTCTGCAGTCCTCGTAATCTTTTATATTGGTAAAGTTATTTATAGGACCATTTCAGTGTCTGTTTTTTTTTTTTTTTTTTAAATCAATAGTTTTTCAGTAATATTTAACATGCTCAATTTTAATCACAAAAAGAGAAAATCGCAACAATTTCTTGCAACTTTCACTTCCTCCCGCAATGTAACTGCAACAAAAACCTAAAAAAACACCGCAACTTTCATCGCAATTTTTTGGAAAAACCCCCGCGAAATCCTGGGGGGACTTTTTTTCCTCCAAGAATCACATTTTTCACAAATTGCTATTGTTTTGCCAGTTTTACATTAAGTGGAAGTGATTTTGTATAGAAGTTGCAAAAAAAAAAAAAAAAGTTATTCCACTCAATCTTGTTGTACATGGCTTATCACCAACTCTGTGCTATGCATCTCATCGGCTCATGTACACCTTGATTTCTTGGAATAACAGTCACAGAACTTCTACAGCTGTCGTTCTTTGGAGATGATGCCTATAGATGCAGGGAAACCACTCCTCTCAGGTACCTTGCTCAAATTTGAAGGCAGAAAAACAGTGTTTCCTGATACACGTTCCAACTGAGATTATTTTTGTATGTCCGTATACATCAGCACAAGCAGACTCAATCGCTCGCTCGTTATTTGGCAGCTGGAGTGAGGTAAAGTATCAGGCATGGCAAGGCCTGAAAAACACACTCAGACTCACTTAGCTGATGATGATGAATGGTTTTGCGATGGTGCTGCAGGTCTCTGGAGACGGTAACAGGCGTGAGTCCTGCAGGAGGAGTGTTCAGTATTCTGCTAACAGGAACCTTATACCTGCAGGTAAGGATGACTAACACACACAGACGGGAAATATAATTGAGGGTAGAACCTCAGACACACACTCAGATGTACCAGACATGTCCTTTCACAAAGCGCTGTGTAGATAAGCTACTAGAATATTACACTATTTTAACCATTTAATGTTCATATTTTAGGGAATTGTTTGCAGACATCAATATTTCATCACTGTACTACTGGCCCATGACATGAGGACAAACCAAACTCCATGTGTGTGTGGTGTTTTTTTTTTTGCAGGCTGGAGAGTACGTGTCTATTCTAATTGACAATGGAACAGGATCAGCATTAACAGTCCTCCAAGACACCTTATTTTCTGGGATCCTTCTTGGAGTATAAGACCTCAAACCCACCTACGCACACCAAGGGGCACATAGACATCCACTCACTGGTCACTTAAGAAGAACCACCTGCTCATATATGCAGTTACCCATTCAGCCTATCGTGTAGCAGAAGCACACTGCTGGAACTGAAGCTCTGGACCTGTACATGTTCACAACAAACATCAGAATGAGGGGCAATTTTCACATAAAACATCCTGTGGAGTGGAGGCTCTGCAGGCTGAAACACCTTGTTGATGGAGATTAGAGGAGAGTGACTAGACTGGTCTGAGCTGACAGGAAGGATATAGTAACTCCAGTGAGACAGTCAGTGACTGCGTGGGCCACCTTATGCAATAAATGTTGCAAGCTATATGCACCCTACCTTCATGCTAGAAAGCAGCAGCGCTTTCCGTGGAAACTGCTCGTTAGGGTTTAATTACGCCATATCTTCATTATTAATTGCAATTATGCAAATTTGAGGGAGAATAACCAATTCTGGACAACACAAGCTCCTCGCCGGTCATGAGCACAAACTGGACAGCTGAAGATTGGAAAAAGACCAGGTGACCTTAAGATCAGCTGTCCAGTTTGTGCTCATGATAGCCTCAGATTTCTGTGATGCTTTTCTGCTCACCACGGTTGTAAAGAGTGATTATCCAAGTCACTGTATAGACCTTCCTGGCAGCTCAAACTAGAGTTGGGCAATTAAATCGGTTTTCTCTCAGTTTTAACTTCCGACGCTCCGCTCTGCGCATGTGCAGAACAGATCGGGCACTGATACAATAGCCCTCTTCGCAATTGCCATAGACACACACAAACAACATGGCAGCGATTGGGGGAAAGGAGTAACTTCCTCCGTGATGTGGAACTGGTTTGGTTTTGTGGCGTCGGACGCAGACCAAACAAGTCCTCGTTGTAAGGTGTGTTTTTGAAAACGGTTGCTTCCAAAGGAAGCAGCACGATGAATTTATACCAACACCTTAAAACAGAAACATGCAGCAGAACGGGAGAAGTACTGCTCCCAGCGGAATGAAAACAGTCGCAGTAAGAGCGCACCATCCTAAGTAAAGCAAGCAACCGTCCCTGACACGTTTTCGAACTGTGTGCCTTATGATAAGAATGGGGCGCGGTGGAAGGCTATCACAATGTTCTCGCTTTTTGGTTTCTGGTTGCATTTAAGTGAAAAAACAAAAAAAGGGAAAACTTGTTTTTGAACCATTTCTGTAGTTGTCTGTAGTTCGATTTTTTTTTTTTTAGGCCATATCGCCCAGCTCTAGCTCAAACCAATCTGGCCATGTTTCTTAACAACAAGGCACTTCCACCTACAGAACCATCACTCCATCCTGTGTGAAATACTCAAACCAGCCCCTCTGATGCCAAACATCTACACCATGGTTAGGCCAAATTAAAAAAAGTGTGTTTCCGGTAACCCGACCGATCGACAATTTCCGCGTCGAAATTGCCGACCGTAAAGTTATTACAAATTTCCCTCGATATTTTAGTGTAAGCGGTGTTAGTTTGTCATAATTCTGTGTTTCAACACATTCAAAGTTGTGAAAGAAAAGATAAAAAGTAAAAGTTTCGCCACTTCATGGGAAAAGTTTCGCCACTACATGGGCGCAGCCATCTTGCACAGAACATAACTAACTCCCGCGATATTCACGTCGATCGCGCGAGTCGTCTGATAAACTAAGATGCTTACTTTTCATTTTTTCGAATTTAAAAAAAAAAAAAAAAAGTTCTTAAATTTTCCTACCTACCAACCCTATTTTAGTATTTCATGTTACCTGAAGCACACTTTTTTTTGGGCCTTAGCACCCCGAGCTATGGAAAAGCAAACTGGTTCTCAACTGGCTCGCAGTTGTAAACCAGCACCAGCCTCGAACCAGCCATGGAACTGATTTGGTGGAAAAGGGGTACGAGTGCACTTACAGAGGGAGCAAGGAGACTTCTGGAACCCAAACTCAGCCCGAAGCGCACGGTTTAATACAACATACCCAGAAACTTGAATACAAGCAAAATTACATCAATTTATGTTCCTTGTTAGCAGCTGGAATTGTATCCACTCTTAACAATCCACCTTTCAGCGTTAGTGTTCACTACTGAGGCCTGAACTCCGAATGTTGTTATATGGACTGGATATACAAGTCTGACTGGTTTACTCTAAACATCCACCTTACAATCTATCAAACTCCAGTGCCAACTTGTGCATCTTTATATGCGGTGCATTCATTATAAATGACTCAAAAGCTCAGACTCGTTGAACCACTCGCACCACACGACTTACCACTTACAATCAGTTGTTCCATAGATGTAGTGATGCACATTCTACAAGAATGCTCACAGACAAAGCGCTCGCTCCCACGCGCACCTGTAGAGGTAGGGCTTTACTAATCCCAAAATCAGCCGTCTCATACGAGTGCGATTTTGCCACCATTCTTACACAGACTTAAAAAAATAAATGAAGGCTCAGCTGAGAAGACTGTTCCGCAAAGAGAGCTGTAGGTTCAGTATAAAGAAACACACGCAGCCATTTTTACATTTTGCACCACCAAGAATCGTGTCATTTTAGTCCCGTATGGATGCAAACGTCACCTCGCTGTTGGGCCAAAAACGGCATTTGCTCTTACTTTAGTCCTGTAGGGCACATCAGTGACCCTTCTTCAGATACTAAACCTTTCCTGAGTCACAAAAACAAAATAAATAAATGCTTCTCACACACTTGATCAATTTGGTTCATATCAAACTGAAATAAGAGCCAGCAGCTCTTCACTACTCCAGTACCTCTTTGACAGCTTGTTGTGAAGTGTGCGATCATATGACCCCATGACACATACAGGTTTGCAGAAAACCAAGTTAACACACGAAAACTCGCTCCTCTCATGGTCACATTGTTGCTGTCCAGATGTGAGAGTTTTCACTGAGGAGATGCGGAAAGAAATTCATTACAGATGTCCCCCTGCGAAACTAATCCAACCATGGCTGTTTATCAGTCAGCACTTAACCACAAGCATGCACAAATTTCACTTGCTCTGAAATGAAAAACGTCCGGCTTTTTTTTAAAAAAAAAAACCAAAGGATGCTTGGGAAAAGGAAGTGTGTACAGGAAGCAAAAACTACACCGACAAACCATCTGTGTCCAAAATCACTCACTCGGTTCACTATTCCCTACTCACTCACTAAGGAATTCTATCTACTGAACTCCTTGGATTAAAAAAAAAAAAAAAAAAACCAACACCACACACTGACACCACTCCATCGCGCTGTTATTTACTTCGGTGCTGTTGCACAATTAAAACGTGCCAGATCAGTCAGCTGGTGGGTTTTCAAAATAATAAATGCACACGTGTTTTTGTGATAAATACATATTATACTGAGCGCATTTCCCACATTAATAAATACAAAGTGCTGCGTCTCTGCTGCATCTTTCAGTTCTTTTAAAATCGAGGCTGAATACTTTTCTTTGCCGCTACCTTTTATTAAATCAAATGAGGCTTTTGATTAATTCCTCGCTCTAGACTAACTTATTCTTGTATTTTATCTAACATCCCATTTCAGCTTATTTTCTATTCTCTTATTTTTAACTGTACTTGAAATGTCTGTTTATAATGAGTTTCTTCCTCCGTCAATTCACCCCAAGACACTTTTTTCCAGCACGACTGCAATACGACAGGATATATTGCTTGGTTCGTGTCCATCGGTTACACACTACTTTTCACAACATCGTGGGATACCATGAGTGCACTATATAGGGTGCAATAATTCTCACTATACATTCGGACAACGCTACAAAACGGCAAACTCGCTATATAGTGAGCGCTTTCGGACACAGGGTGAGACATACAGTGCCCTCCACAATTATTGGCACCCTTGGTTAAGATGTGTTAAAAACCTTAAAATAAATTAAATTTTTATTGCAGAAGCATAATCTCACACTGAAAGGTTGTAGGAAAAAAAAGTAACCCTGAACTCAAGTGAATTTAAAAAAAAATCCCTAAGAAATAATTTTCATTAAAGTCACCTGTTCCACAATTATTAGCACCCATAACAATTCCTAGAGAATAAATGTAATGGAGGATACACTTTGTTTGCTTCAAGTGTACAAGATATCTCCAGGGGACGGGATGCACATTCTACAGTCCCCCCAGGATCTCGTGGGCCTTTTTTTGTGATTGTTGCGGACTAAAATGCCTGATGTGGGGGTTTTTACAAAAAATTGCAATGAAAGTTGCGGTGTTTTTTAGGTTTTTGTTGCGATTACATTGCGGGAGGAAGTGAAAGTTGCGAGAAATTGTTGCGATTTTCTCTTT
>JAODLJ010000016.1:38511356-38521422 GCA_027576115.1 Cathorops melanopus
AGTCTCCTGAGAAATGCTGGCAAAAATTGATAAGATTTTTGATAATCTTATAAATAAAGATAAATGTTGACAAAAAATGCTCCCATGTTTGAGCGAGTCGCCAGAGGGCCGTAACCGCTCGCCAGCCAATCAGAGCGCAGGATTTGGACCGCAAAAAAAAAATAAAAATAAATAAATAAATAAATAAATAAATCGTCTTATTTCGATTCCTTTGTTCCAGCATGTTGAAAAGGTTCCCAAAGTTTTTCTGTCTGAATAGGACAGTTTAAATCCAAAATTGTAGTTATTTAATGATATTATTATTCCACTTTCTTCCGCCTACGTCATCGACAAGCGACCAAAGTGCACCCGTCGCGTTTTTCTGACGTCTTACTTCCTGTTTGGGTTCCAGCACAACAATCATGGCGGAATTAAACCGACAGCTTCAGGAATATTTAGCCCAGTCTAAAAGCGGGGCAAAAACAATATCGCAGTCGAGCTCCAGCACCACTGTGAACATCGATGAAGCCGACAGCAGTGTACCGGGCAGCTGGTTCGGTCGGTGGTCGAGTCCGTTTCCGGGTCGCGGCGGATCTTCCACAGGCCCGAGCTCGAGCAGCGGATTTTCCTGGCCGTGGTCTGCGGAACCCGATCCGTGTCTGCCGGGCATGAGTCGGTCTCAACGGCTGGTCGCATTCGGAGTGTGTATCCTATTTTCGGCGCTGTGTTTCGGGCTGTCGGCTCTGTACGCGCCGCTGCTGTTACTGAAGGCCAGGAAATTCGCCCTGCTGTGGTCTCTCGGCTCGCTTTTCGCTCTAACCGGCGCCGCCATCCTGCGGGGGCCGAGCCGCCTGATCGCCGCTCCGTCCCCGGGGGCCGTGATATACCTGTGCTCGCTCGCAGCGACGCTCTATGCGGCCCTGGGGCTCCACAGCACCATGCTCACGGCGCTCGGAGCCATCGTGCAGATCGGCGCTATCGTGGGCTACGTGGTGTCCCTGGTGCCTGGTGGCAGCGCTGGGATGAGGTTTGTCGGCGGAATGGCTGCTTCAGCCATCAAAAGGACCGTGACTGGCAAAACCATGCCCATCTGAGCACAACTTCCAGGGAAAACAACAAGACTAAACACTAATCCTGTGCACAGCAAGACGGTTTTGACCTTTTCGGATGTTTTGTGTTTTAATCTGGTGTGCAGATTGCCAGTGCTGAGTTGTGCATTTATCTGGATTAACTTGAAAGTAATTGATTTGTTTTTGTTTGTTTGACTGTGAAATGAGGACCAAAGCATTACTTATGCACATTTTGTGACTTTGTAAATAAAGAACTGTATAATGTTCATCTGGTAATTTATTTGTAGAGTCTGATATGAGCAGAAAAAGTTATCTGGTCCCACTTTTCTCTCTGCAAAGGGCTGGAGTATCTTTGACTTTCAAACCATTCATGTGTGAGTCCGGAGGGTGAAATAAGAGGAAGCGGATACAGTCGACAAGATTTAACACGTCAGCAATAAAATAATTTCAACAAATTGAATAATTATAGATTAATTGAAGTGGAAAAATGAACGAGGTTTTTTTCTAGCTGCAGGAGAGCTTTTCTTTGGTCAGGCTAAAAAATATTAATAAAACACTACTTGGAGTGTACCATTTTCCTATAATTAATCAGCGACGGGGTGGTTTAATTGCAGCTTGATTTACCACCTTAGTAAGAGCAGGTGAATATATTTGGTGGCACGGTCGCCTCACAGCAAGAAGATTCTGGGTTTGAACCCAGCGGTCAGCGAGAGCCTTTCCGTGTGGAGTTTGCATGTTCTCGTGTCTGCGTGGGTTTCCTCCAGGTGCTCCGGTTTCCCCTACAGTCCAAAGACATGCAGGTTAGGTTGATGTGGGGCGGCCTTGGGCTGAAGTGCCCTTGAGCGAGGTACCGAACCCCTGACTGCTCCCCGGGCGCTCTAGTGGGCCTGCCCGCTGCTTCAGATGGGTTAAATGCAGAGGATGAATTTCACTGTGCTTGAAGTGTGCATATGACAAAGGTTTCTTCTTCCTCCTCAGCAATCTTAAATTTAAATGTTATTAGTTCAAGAATGAGGCGTAGAAATTGTTCTCACCAATCTCTCCTTCCCCCAAAAAACCCCAGAAATTCTCATGTTATCAAGTAATCACAAAGTGTAAAATCCCCCCATATATACACTGTTACAAAGTGCTGATACTGGAGGCTCCTTCCATAAATGTTAAACCTCTCCATACAGGAACCTACAGGATCCCAAACAATCATACTCGACTGAGATTTACTCACTTCATTTGCACAAAAGTTAATTCATTGCAAAAATACCAAAAAACTGAACACATCTGTTTTGCATCAGAGTTCATTCTTAGCAACAGGCCAGATGTGATCACTTTCATCCCGTGCTTTTTAAATGACTAAGTGGGTAAAATTTTTTTTACACATTTACTAATTATTTACATTTATTAATAAATGCATTTGTGCAGCTTGTCCTCCCCGTCCCCCACAAAATATATATTTTTTAAATATTAACAATATAAACCTGTGTTCAAATTATTATTGAAAATAGTTTGGGGGTAAAACATGAAAGAAAGGAAGTGACAACTGATTTGATATAAATCTTGCACAAACTTCTATTGCCATCTCATACAAAAATGCACAAAACAATGACAACCTTTTGACAAACTGTACACATTGAAACAAAGTCAGCAGCCTCAGGAGTCGGCTGTTCATGTCACAATTCTTCTCTCTTATTTTTTACATAAAATTAAATGACTGGACGTGTCAAATTTCAAAGTCCGTCCCTCTCTTATTTCACTCCCTGAATTGGAAGTGTGCACATAGTGCATTTTTGAAGCTTTAACAGGAGCTGGAAAGCCTCGAGCTGGTCCAGTGAGCATCAACACTGACGAATGAGATTGGAAGTGAGTGAGAAACAGACTCTGTACAGTGGAGTGTTTGGGGAAGGATCGTTCAAAAGTCCCCAAAATGAAGTGAAAGGTGTGGGTTCGTTTCTCATATCTGCTCAGTCACAGGCTACAGGTATCTCCCAGGATCATGCTCCTATGATCAGCACGAAGAGCGTGAGCCGCTACGTCCTCAGGACAAACTGGAGAAAAACGCGCATCAGTGAGCCGGTGCTGATGGAGCAGATTTGCAGCGGTTTTGGTCCCCCCCCCCCTCAGTTCAGAGTGTCCAACCCACTGTCTTAAGGGTGTAGAACTCCCACTACCGTCCCCGGCCTCCTCTCAGTCCACGGCCACCACGAACCCACCCTCCTCTGCCGCCCCTGGATGGAGGAGGAGGACCATATCCGATGTCGTCTCGTGGTGGCGGCCGACCTGAACAGAGGGAAAAAGTGTTGCGCTCTAACTCAGGGCTTCTCAAACATGCGTCAGTATAACAAAGTGTGACTATAAAGACATTCTCGAGGTGCTTTTAAATGTAAAATTAAATTCTGTTTAAATCAACACGAGATTTCAGTTGCAACATTCAGGCTACTTGCTTGAAGTTTGCTTTGATACCCAATTCATGGACATGTACTTTAACTGAGCGTATTTTTTATTATTAGTAGATCGTCGTCTCTGTATAACCCCTAGCGTCTCACCCGCCCCTCGGTCTTCAGGTCCGGCTCCAGCTGAGTCCATGTCTCCGGTGCCTGGGCCGTCATGCCAGGGACGTTTGCGAGGTGGAAGTGAGGCCATGTCCATGCCCTGTAGAGATGAAGAGCGCTCCCTACTGACTGCAGATGGGCTGTCGTGCATGCTGTGGTCACCTCTCTGGCCGTCCCGATAACCTTCATGACCTGAACACACACGCACACACAGCGTCACCATTATACACCATTATCCTTTCTACAGTGTGAGAATTCCATAATTCAACTTCATGTTCAGCTTCAGATTCACACGATCTGCCTGCACCCTCCCTCCCCAAAGTTTTTTATTTTGTTTGGTTTGTTTTACAGTGGTTCTACCTGAGTCTCGCCCTCCCTCCCAACCCTCTGGGTTTCTTCCTCCTTCGTAGTGAGCCGCAAACTCATCAGGAGTTGGCAGAAGCCCCTTTCTTCCTACACCACCTATGAGATATGACATGTTCAAACTCATGCTGATTGGACGGATTCTCAGTGCGTGTCCGTGGCTGAAAGGATGATGCGATTCGAGCCAAACCTCCACGTGGTGGTGGTGGTCCTCCACGTGGCCTCCCTCTCCCTCCGTTCCCCCAGCCCTGGCCCATGTCTTCTTGAGAATCGAAGCTCTCGTCTCCTCCGTACTCATCCTGGTAACCTCCTCCTCGGCCTCCGCGTCCGCTCATTCCACCTCTTCTGAAACTATTTAAACAAATAAAATTCCAGCGCTCATTACAGCATGTTTTTCTGCCCTTTTGTGTACGAGTGTACTTATTTATACTTACGAATCGTCGGAATGTGGTGGTCGCCTCGGCCTCTGCTCGTACCCATCCCCTGTACCCTCATACCCATCATCAAACCTGCACAGACACACTACAGTCAGAAACTCTACTGATCTAATTCTCACAGGGCTGGACATTATGAAAAATGACACGCTCAATGAATTCGAGATCCCCTAATCCGAAATATTTTTCCGTACAACCTCCATCCTCACAAATATTTAGCTACAAGCTCCGTTGTACAGTTCGTCAAGTATCCATACAAAATCACCATTTCCTGACGTACCTTTCATACTCTTCGTCATGAGAAGGGAACCTCTCCTGATTTTCCCACTGCCCTCCAGAACCTCCTCGGTGGCCCCTCGGATCTCCGTGGAAGTCCTGACCCGGTCTCCTCCAGCCCTCTTGGTACCCTCCGTCCTCCGGCCAGTACTGAGAACCTCCGTCTGAACCCTGGTGCTCAGGTGGAGGCCCCATGTGGTGGTTCGGAGGCCCTCGAGGTCCGTCTACATACAGCGACACAAACACGGACGAGACAAATAGAATAAATAAAAACATGCATAACGATCAGATCTCTGATTTTTCAAAATTCAAGTGGTTTCTCGAGCCTACCTTTGGCACCAGGACCGTGCATCATCGACTGCGGGCCAGAATTCTGTCCCTAGAAAGTAGACCAAGATTAAAACCAGGACTCTTAAATCAAAACCAGTGTAATTCAGCTAAGGCCCACCCACTTTTTACCTGGTTGAACTGTCCTCTGTTTCCTTCGCCCATGTGCGGCGGCTTGCCCTGCTGCATATACGGAGGAGGAGGAGGTCCTTGCATGTTACCCGGTGGCCCTTGCATATTGTTCGGAGGTCCGTGCATCCCTCCAGGAGGAGGCCCCATTCCGTGCATGTTCCCCATGCCGTGATTTCTGGGTGGAGGCCCCATCATTCCTCCTGGAGGAGGCCCCTGTGCGCCCATCATGTTTCCATGAGGTGCTGGTCCACGCATGTCCTGATGCATCATTCCTCCCTGGGGTGGCCCTTGACCCCGAGGTGGAGGTCCCATCATGCCTCCTGTAGACGGTCCTGAAGGCATCGGACCTGACGGAGGACCCTGCATGCCCCTGGGTCCTGGTGGCATGCCATGAGGCCCTATATTCCTGTGAGGTCCAGGGTGGCGGGGAGGTCCGTGGAGATCCGGAGGTCCCATCATGCCCTGTGGAGCAGGAGGACCTTGGTGAGGCAGAGGTCCTGGAGGTCCCATCTGACCCGGGGGAATATACTGGCCTGGCATGCCACCTTGACCCATCGGAGGGCCCATATTGGAAGGCATCTGCTGGGGTGGCATTGACTGAGGGAAGCCCTGTGGAGGTGGTGCCATGGGGGCTCCTTGTCCAGGGAAGGATGGCATGGACCCTGGTTGGCCTCCAGGAGGTGGAATGGTCTGTTCCTGGAGTTGGGCCATTCGCTCGATCTTCAGTTGCTGCAGATGAAAATGCATGCTATTTAATTCAACACTGTCACGGAGCAGCTTGACGGAAATTCAGATGTAGATTTAGATCTACAGTGGTGATGATAAATTTCCTGAGATTACATAAGAAAGCAGATAGTGGAATTATTACAACAACAGGTGTAGAAGAGTAAAGACAAACAGTATTGCGCAAATCTACATGATCAGGGTCGGATTCTGCTCTGAATAAAAGGCGAGACAGGTGGAAACTGATTGGGAAGTGCAAATCTTTAGGATGTCCATGTGGGACCATCCAAGAGCTGACCAAGACGATCCTGACATTCAGGCAGAGAACAGCAACACAGAAATGTATATTTTAGTGCACCTCTAACAGCATGGGGTTTGTGTACTGCAGCGCAGCCATCTCCTGCTCAATCTCAGCCTGAGTCTTCTTCTTCCCATCCACCTTCTCATCCTTCCGCTCCTTGGGTGGCTCTCCTGGAACCATAGTTGGCACCTTGTTCTCTGCCCAGGCCTAAACACGAAAAGAGTAGTCATTAGATACCATAGAATATGGTTTAAACTTGTAATTAATGCTCTCTTTACGTTAAGCGATACGTCATCTTGTTACGTTAAGCAATACATCCACCAGAGGGCAGCTCAGAGTCAATCAACCATTTGACAATGAACATGGTAACGGTGAAGATCGTCGTAATAATTTACCAATTAAGAAAAGGGCAAAAGCAAAAACAGCACTGTAGATGCTCTAAACGTCATATCGATGATGATTTAATACGGTAATTCTTACTAAATCATATAATCTCGTCAAAGTTTTTAATTTCTCTTTCTTGTGTCTCACTTGAACGACACCACACCCACGATTTCCAGTGGTACTGCTCCATTTCATGCACATCTGTAAGCTTTCAGAAAATGTACACAAATACGGACGAAATCCTCCATCTCTATTCATATCTAACAAATGAGCTTTAACAGGTTCATACATAAATTCTTTAAAAAGAAAGACTGAAATTGTTCTTCCTTCCTTCCATCACAAATACATCTGGGACATGTTTATCAGAAGATGGTTTCTAGACGAAAACGTTCTAAAAAAAATTTATACATAAATAACTTATGATCAAATCTTCTCAAAGTATTTTAAATTAGTGAACAGCCAAGATAAAGGTTCTGAGTTTCAATAAAGTGTAGCTACCATGACCTGGAGAAAGGAGTTTGATGCATGCTACAGACTTCAGGGAATCTTAGTTTGAATTTTAAGAAATGAAAGTTCAGGTATTTTTCCTGACGTAATTCCATTACTGACTTTTTTTCCTCCTTCATAAACACAGCCGATTTTTCGATGCTTTTTTTAGGGTCAAAAGATACCCCAGACAGTGTGAAGTTTTTATTTCATACCATTATCTTGAATACTGCGACTAAAAAATTTCCCAAATTTTGCTGTGAATGTAATTCCGTTACCCCTATAACGCTGCTTTTTTTTTTTTTTTTTGCTGAGGGTAAACGATAAATCAGCAGACTTTGACTTACTTGCTGGAACTGAGCAGGAATCGGCTTGGCGTAGGGAACCTTCTTCGTCGGAGGTTTCTTCTGGTCCTTTTGCATCACCTCATCCATTCCCCAGTCCAGCCCTGGGATGCTCATCTCCGCTTCCAGTACCGTCTCTTTATCTGTATTAATATAAGCGATGCATTAATATGGGGTTTATGGCACTATGCAGGATTTCCAGGAGAATGAAACATCACCACACGCAGACACGTACACAAATCACCGCATTTGAGAATTTTCTGATGAACTATAAATCAATACTTATCACACTGGAAGCACACTTTCATCATCACCCATTCTTTTAACTTACAGGTCCAGGGTACTATTTACAGCAGGGTATTAAATTCAGAGCGTTTGTGTCTTACTGGTTTGTTCCTGCTCCATGGCTGCTTTCAGCTGCTCCGGGATCCCCATCCCAGGAATGGTTGCCAGATTGTTGGGCTCCATGTCATCTAGAAGTCACAACATAACACAACACTCAGGGGAAAAACTAAAATATAGCTCCAAGTGGCGATGAAGGGCCCAAACACCTCCGGTATACCAAATTTTTCATGATTCCAACAAGCTACAGGAGGAGAACGTCAAAATGTAATACCTATCAAAATGCACAAAACCAAAAATAACTCAATTGACTATGTTACAGTTTTGTTCGTCTTGGGGCACCCAACACACCGACCAAATTTGAAATGGATAGGTGAAACTATATACCAGGCAAAAGTCTCAATGACATGTCGGGGCGCTATGGAGTCCCCTGGACACACTTGGGGCCCAAGCCTCTATCCCGGAGTAGTGGTGGCCAGGACTGATGTGTGTACCAAATTTCATGAGTTTTCACCCATGGGAAGCACCTCAAAAATGGTCGAGTCTTGAAGAAGAATCCTTAGGAAAACAATAGGGCCTTACACCTCAGTGCAGCACCCTCTGGTGGACCCTGGAGGCCATGCACCTGTGGTGCTTGGGCCCTTAAAAAAGAGACGTGCTTGGTTCACTACCCTGCAGTTTATGGGTTGTATGGACTATTCCATTTTACTAGTTGCATTTTCCAGACTTAAAAAAGGTTCAGGACAATGCTATACACTAGTTGTACCATGGGGCCCCTCAGCTGAAATAACTGATTCTGGAACTGAAAGCACACAGCATGGAAGCTCATGTCCATCATCAGAGCCCTGTTTATTGCACAATACATTTCATGCAACCACAATCCACACCCACTCACCATACTCGACTCCATCCTCCGACATTCCCGGTAGGAGGTTCAGGTTGTAGCGGTCACGCATCTTGTCTCCGGGTCGATTTCGGGTCCAGAATTTGCTGAAGGTGATAAAATACACTTGCTGAATATTTAAACTTTATTTTTCGCCAAAGAATTCTTCATCTCAAGGTCTTTCATGTTTGAGTAACCTTGGTTCTGATACACGCATGACATCTTATCCCATTACCACACCTTAGTTTGTTTATTCATACCTGGTGTGGTCATTAGACCCCGAGCACAAAATATGGCCAAGAGGATGCCAGGCTAAGCTCCAGATCATACCCTCATGGGCCATCTCCATCCCGCCCACCTCCTTCTCCACTCTGTTGACGATACATTTGAGAGATTACTGTTATTCACAGGACATGTTCGGGAATTAATGAACATTTTAGTAGCAAAGATTGCTGTGAATGAGGTGTGTGTGTAAGCAAGCAGCTGGTACCCTGCATGCCAGAAGAGCAGAGATCCATCAGAGCCTCCGCTTGCAAAAAGACCCTCATGGATTGGGTGCCAGGCGACAGCTACAACCAAACACCAAGAACAGTGTCAGATAAAAAACGCACACACAAAATGAAACCAAAACCCACAATGAAAATCCATACAAAGCCATCATTTCTCAGTTTCTACCTGTAGCTTCTTTTTTGTGTCCCCTGAACACCTGCAGCTCTTCTTTCAGGTTGCGAATGTCAAACAGTTTGCATAAATGGTCTCGCGATGCCGTCAGCAGCCAGTTACCGTTCAGGTTCCACTTCACTTCCATCACCGTGTTTTTATGGGCATGTCTGAGACACATCATCATCATCTCAGATTTTACTGCAAACTTGACAGCATCAGATGTTTATTTTTCATTATTTACTGTATATATCAGCTCATTTGGCTGACGCTTTTATCAAAAGTTGATGTTTAAGTGTCTCACTCATTGGATTTGAACTCGCAACCTTCTGATTAGTAGCCCAAATATTAACCCACCACTTTATGACACTTCCAGGAATTTAGTGCGTGTGTTTTTATACCTAGATTAAAATAGTGACAATGAAGGATACAAGCACCAGAAAATATTACACAAGATATTGTTATACTATTCTCTCCACATTCACTGGATATGAGCAATCGTGCGCTCTGTTTGGCTTACTCTGCTACTAGGATATCAGCTCATATACCATGAGTAGAGAAAAAAAAAAAATGGCGGCGCGTGTTGCTGAACCAACTGAGGACGAAAAAAAAAACGACTCGAAAACAAAACCCCCAAAATTTTTATCAAGTACTTAAAAGAAACAAACAGCTAAAATAATATAGTCCCCCGCCAATATCTCCTGTTCCACACCTCCAGCCCAGTTGGTGGCGGTAATGCACCTTGAAGTTGGTTTGCCAACCACCTAAAAACCCTAGATGAAGAAAACCCCAAAAAATACAAGCAACAAAATATGGAAT
>JAODLJ010000016.1:38531702-38542385 GCA_027576115.1 Cathorops melanopus
TGATGTTTCAGGTCATATTTATGCAGAAATATAGAAAATTCTAAAGGGTTCACAAACTTTCAAGCACCACTGTAAATCATGTCAGAAATTTTTCCACCCTCAATGTGAAATTCCAACATATAAAATTAAGTAACAAAACAAACATTTTAGGGAAAAATAACCAAATCTCTTGTATCATACCAATTAAATCTCTCACTTGTCAAAAGATTATTGATCAGGAGAGGGGTACAAAAGAATTCCCAAAACATTAACGGTACCAGGGAGCACCCTGAAGGCCAACACCACCACATGGAGTAAATCAGGGAACCACATCACCGCCACCACCAAGAACAGGACGTCCAGAATTTACAGAATGATGAGACAAAAACTTACCAGGGAGGCTGTGAAGAGACCTAAAGGAACATCTGACACATACCAACAACTCTCTGCATGCGACAGTCTCTTACGTTCTTCACACATCTGGACTATGGGTTAGGGCAGCTGTATGGAAGGTCTTTCTCATCAAAAACATCCAAACCCCAATAAATCACCTCAAACCATGTGGCAAAAATGTGTTGTGCTCTGTCTGAGGACACCAATTCCAAAAGGTATATTTGGTGCAAAAAAATAAATAAAGATCAAAACACCACCATACTCACGGTGAAGCATGGTGGTGGTAGCATCATGCTTTAGGGCCGCTTTTCTTCAGCCAGAACTGTGGCTTTTATCAAGGTGGAGGGAATCACGAAGAGCTACAAACACCAGTCCATTTGAGTGCAAAATGTCTGGTATCTGCCCAAAGGAATTTCAGCTTTTAGCACAACAATGACCCAAAGCCCATGTCCAAATCAACAAAGGAACAGCTTCACTGAAAGATGATCGAAGCTTGTGAACGGCCTCGCCAGAGCGCAGACCTCTAATCAAACTAAAAATCTAAAAAAAAAAAAAAATTTGGTCAATTTTTTTTACTTTATTTGAATAGTTTCACATTGAAGGTGGGACATGACTTACGTTAGTTTATTATTTTTTTTTTACTTCACAAAAACCTGCCGTTTGTACGGTGGTGTGAAGAATTTCACAGACTTAAGAAAACTATAGATTATCTTTAAATACAATATGACAATAACTTGTAATAAGATGTTCGGCAGCTTGTATGATGTGTAGGTTTTGGCAGATCTGTGGGACATGGTGCAGGTAAAGTTAGACCCCAGGAGATCCACTTCAGTTTTTTGAGGCCAAGTCATCCCATTTGCTCAGGGCTTTTACTGGCTATAATTAACTGCTGAATAAAATAAAACTGCATGAAAAAATAAATCAATACAATTAAGATTATTTGTAAAATGTTAACACTTAGCTATAGGCCTGTTTTTGGCAAAAACATTCACTGAGCTTGATAAGAAGCAAGTGCGGAGCATCAAGGCATCTTAAGCACGAGCCAAATCATTATTGGCGTGAAACACAGGAAGGGGCGGGGCTTCCAAAGTGTCTACCAGGCTTGGATTTCTTCTCTCTTGTTTTGTAACATGCCATAATAATTTGACATAAGATATTTATATCTACATTAAATTTTATACTAATTTCGTGCAAGTGTGTCGCACCTGCACGCCTTGGCGCGTGCATCAGATAGACTCTCGGGGGCGCTCTGGACAGTGTGCGCGCCAAGCGGACTCTCGTGCACGCGCTGTAAACAGTTTCACATAAAGGCAGCAACAGCCACCGTCAAATGGTGCGGCTGGAGTCTTGTTCTCAGACTCGACTTGAAATTTTCTTTAATGACTTGGACTTGAACACTGGGGACTCGAGACTGGACTTGGACTCCAGGTTTAGTGACTCGACTACAACACTGGTGTCTATTAATATCGGAATTCAAAACTCCTATGCAAAATGTTGATGGGCTTTAATCTTTTTTTTTTTAAATTATGAAACAAGTAAAACTTGATAGCAGAGGTGTCAACTTAGGGATGCCCAAGTCTAGTAGCAGTTCTTACCAATTTTTCTGCTTAAACCCTTAAAATAGACTTCAGACAGTCAGGATAGTATTTGACCTTGCTGTGACCTTGACCATGCTTGGCGTGATTCCAAAACACAGAAAGGGTGTGTTTGCAAAACCTGAAAATATAATTCAAAATATGACAAAAGAGCTGTATTTTGAATTATGTTCCGGTGTATTTCATTGTTAAAATGATTGTAAAAACTGACAGCCTTTTAAATATTTATGTTTTTGTTATCCCCCCCCACACTCCTTTAACCTCAGACTGGCAACCCTATTTAACAAAGATTGATAAACTACAAAGGGGATTTAAAATCTGCTCACGAGCACAAGGCAGTAATCATCTCTGTGAATTAATAGATTTTAATTATTCATGAAAACAAGATTTTTAAAAAACATGACATTTTTTGAATGTTTTCAATGCTAACAAACAAAAACAAAACTCCATGTTGGATGAAGCAGGCGTCCAGTATGATAAACACTTCTGGGTTGTGCTGTTTGTACCATCAATACACTCAATAGGAGTGATTTTTATTTATCCGATTATATCAATATACGGTAATGCTGGCTTTTGACAAACATCTGTTAGCTGTTCTGGCACCTCGTGGATGTTCCACAATATTAAATGTAGCTATAAATGGATAAAAAGCTGCTGGGCCTTTTCTCCCTCTTTAATAAATAAATAGCTAGCCAGCACCCCCACCCACTGTTGGCAAATTGTTGTGGTATAATCAGAATAAAACACATCCAGACATGCTGTTACTGGAAACTAATCACACCAACCTGTTGATTATTTTCCTATCACAGCACCCTCCCCAAGAGTTTTATTTATTACTTAATATGATAATCATAATCATAGATGGCTAACTTTATGAAATTCATCAAAACCAAAACGGACACCAAGAGGGCCACGTCGTGTTTTTTTTTTTTATTTAAGTCAGAGATGGAGTCTGCTTTTTGTGTTACTTTTCAGAGGACGAGGAAGCCACTGTTTTTATTCAAAAGGAAAATGGTAAAAGATATACAAATACAAAATTTTATATATGATTTATATAGATCTCCCTTCCTCTCTCGTTCTCCAGTTTTCTTTTTTTTTAATTCATATTTCACCACCGCTCTTTTTAAACTTATCTTTTTAGGGCTTATGAAAGTATTAAAAAAGAAAAGCATATTTAAAAAAAAAAGCCGTATGGGGTAAATCTACAACTCTCTCTCTCTCTCTCCCACCACCACATCTGACACATCGAAGGCAGAAATAAACCAAAAGTCACTGATTTCACTTGTCATACTGTTAAAAATGTTCAGCACATGGACAGAAGGATCACTTCATGAAGCCAAGCACGCAGAGGTGCAGAAATGTGTGAATGAGGTGCAGATTTGAATTTGTAAAAACAGACATACGGTCCCCAGTCGAGCATGTTGCCCTTTTCCCTAATTTTTTTCCCCCCCTTGACAGTGTCTCTTCAGGTCTGATATAAACAAACATACCTCTTAGAATTCTTTCCTCGTGGCAGCGCAGAAAGTCCCAGATGCGCACAGTTCCATCATCAGAGCATGTGGCAAATTTATTATCCGTAGGAGAGAAACTGAAGACATAGCAGGAAAAGAATCAATAATGAAGGATAACAAAAATCAGGCTCCTAGGTTTCTAGGAGACGGGTTTCTGTAGGAAGTGTAAGTGTGTCCCAATTAAACCATCTGTGAATGAACGACTTTAGATCTTATTCTGTTTCAAGCAGCATACCAGGAGAGCAAGACGCTACGACACTACAACCTCATCAGAACGTCCATCTACCGTACAGCGGAAACCTTGGTCCAAACCCACAACAACTACAGCACCACAGGAAACAGAGGAACCAAGGGTTAATAAATAAATAAATAAATAAATAAAGGAAAGAAAATAAAACAGCCACCAAGACGGTCCCCCATCCATATGGAAAGATCTTCAGTATGCCATTACTTGGTTGGTTGTGTTCTCTTTACGTGCTGCAGTACGTCAGGATTAGTTTTTGATTACCTGCTGACAAACACGAAGTTGTCAACACACACGACGACTTCTCAAGTTAGCAATATTTTCACAAACCCAAAAGCATGTTGCTTTCATTCTTTCAGAATTCAAGATGCTACAAGTCACATGATTAAAGTACAACAGCAGCATTTCCTCCAGATTTGACAAGTTTTTTTTTCCCCTTGCTAGCATGTCCCCATGTGACCAAGAGCAAACTTCTAAAAAAAAAAACAAGAGAACACACAACCAAGCGATAAATAATAATTTAGGATTGCCGAAGTGTGAACGTTGTTGCCAATTCTAGCAGGCAGGAAACAGAATGTCAGTGGATGGAATGACCATTATGATTTTTTTTCCCCCCCTTAGATGTGCGTCAGTAAACAGTAACACAGCAGTCTGGTTTGATCGCTACTTAAAAACGTCGACCAAAGAGCCCAGAATTCTTGTTTTCTGTTGACTTGCATGACCAAGACTGATGAACCTGCACATTAAATGTTGACGGAAAGTGAACACAAGTGCTAGCAGGATGCAAAGGCGCGCATTTCATATGACGTAGCTTTCCGTTTCAGTGCATCTACTTTTACACTCGAGTGAATTTTAAAATCACTTTCTTTTCCTTTTTAGCCTGAACTTTGTTTAATCTGGAAAAGCAACAAGAAAGTGCAGTTATGTGTCAACATAAAGGGATTTTAAAAAAATAAATAAATAATCGTAAACCCATGTGACTGTTATAAATTACATTAATGCCACTTAGCAGACGCTGTTACCTAGAGTGACGTACAACGTACCCAGAACAGCCGCCCAGGGAGCAGTTGGGGTTTAGACGCCTTGCCCAAGGGCACTTCAGCCATTTGTGCTGGTCCAGGGAATCAAACTGGTGACCTTTTTGGTCCCAAAGCTGCTTCTCTAACCATTAGGTCACGGCTTTCCCATAAACAAACATGGCGAAATAAAGCACCATGCGATAAAAACGTACACTACGTCAGAGAGTAAATCCCAAAACAGAATGGATTAGACCATGGTTCTCCTCACTAGTAAGAGAATGTAATGTTTAAGTATAGTTTAATCGTAAGTGATGTCTGGTTGCTCTGCATCCTTTTGCTTTACACTCAGTCCACTTTAATAGGCTGCTGTTCTGATATTAAAAATAAATAATCCGTAATCATTAACTTATTCTATAAAATCACACTCCAGACAAACGGAAAACATTGGTTACTCCTAATTTTTAACAAATGTGTGAGATTTGGACAGGAACTTCTGTCCACCAGAGAAACAAAATTCTATTTCAGAAAGCAAGTGAAGTTTTCTCCACTGCTCATCCAATAAAAGCTGAAAATGCCCAAAGCTAGCTAGCTAAATAAATAAATAAAAAAATGGCACAGTGGCCTTTTACTTTCCCGTCCTTGTTTAACCTCAAATGTGTTGAAAGACCCCAAAAAGGGACGTTAACATGTGGCTTATTGCTCCCGAAACCCAAGAGTGAGACTGTAAAGGGAAGGAGGTGGAGGGAAAAAACCCATAATGACCAACTTTATTGATCCTTTTCTTTCCAAGTGCCCTGAGAGTGAGAATGGAGTAGGAGCAGTGAGGTGTCACGCTGTGATGCAAGCTTTACAAATGATATTATTCCTCAGATGAAAGTGGGATCATCTGCGTGAAAATCGGTCATCTTTATTCTAACCACCTTTATTTATTAGTTTAACCTTTATTTAAAATTCCAGAATTAAATCTTTATTCAATCAAAACTAAATAAAGGTCATGATGAGCAAGGCACATGGCGATGGCCGACATTCCCGGTTTAATGCAGCGGTGTGAAGTGGACCGTGTACTGTGAGTGCACGTCAGTACCGTACCATAAACCCTCCATGAGGACCACTCTGTCCCTGAGTCTCTCACCGTGTCTAGTCTGTGGTTGTAATCATCTTAGCATATAGATAAATGTGAATTCTTTATTTAAAATGTGGAAAAATTCTTTTCTGTACATTGTGATGATGTATAGAAAAATATCCAGGATACATAACTTATGAGCCACAGGTGACAAATCAATGCAGTGTTGCAACAGCACACACATACACGTGTCAATAATCAAGGACATCAACATCGAGCAGCACAGGGAGGAGAAGTATAATATAAGGGCGGAGGACGCCGAGTGGCGCCTCCTACACACGCTTCTTGGGTTAACTACAGAAAAGGGTAGATTGGGTATAGACCTGGCCTCTCTAATCGCCTCCTTGTGCGCCTGGAACATCTTGACGTTGTTCATGTTGGACTGCCAGTACTTCACGTAGCCGCCGTGGTCGGCGGTCAGCATCCACATGTCGTTATGAGACCACGTCATTGCTCGCACCGGGCTGTCGTGAGCCTGGAAAGAAGGGAATGGCAGAGTCAGGAGCTGCTACACTTGGGTCAGAACATTAAGAGGGATTTCGCGAGTTGTAGTTTGGCGACTCACCTGTAAAATAGTCTCAAAGTTAAACGTGAGGCCGTTCCACAACGTGAATTCCCCACTCGAGGCACCGGTTACCAGTCGCCTGCCTTCAGGGGTCCACTAAGTATTCATGAAACAGGACAGGAAGTTAATTTCAGAGTTTAAAAAGTCACTTGTTTTTATTTTCCCCACACACCTTAAGCAAGACACTATTATCCCAATACATGGACACGACTGAATGTCACATCCGACATTAACCAACACATTTCCTGTTCTGAGCTTCATTCTGTTCGACACAACGTTCTTGATTTGATACAAAAATACATGAAACGCTGCATTCATCAGCCGTTCGTCACAAATCTGCTCATGTTAGGCAACGTACAGGTAACAGTTATTCCATGAAATCGAGTCGGACGTGAGCTGATAGCTGACGAAACACGTAGCACCGAGTTAACTATAATCCATGTACGACGAGACTGAGTGGAATAACTGTTTTATTCGATCCACATTCACCAGATTTTTAGAAATGGAGCATTACTGTTTTTTTTTTTATTTTTCAAATTCGATAAAAAACTTTATACTGAACATCTGACAAAATCATTTCCGCTTAGAATGTAAACAAATGGCAAAATGACAGCATTTTTCACAAATGACTCCTATCATAATTCTTGAAAAATGAAAATGATACGTTCTTACCATCAAATACTTTTATTCCATATTTTGTTGCTTTTTTTGGGGGAGTTTTGTTTTCGAGTAGTTTTTTTTTTTTAATTTGGTCCTCGGTTGGCTCAGCAACACGCTCCGCCATTTTGTTTTTCCTCTACTCACGGTATATGAGCTGATAGCCTAGGAGTAGAGCAGCCAATCAGAGCGCAGGATGGCTCATATGCTATCCAGTGAATGTGGACAGAATAACAAACACTGATCTCTAACCAAGCCCACACTCCATCCTTTGAAAACTCGAATCAGAAATCTTCCTCTTTATGTTAAATCAGAAGCTACAGGATTTTTTTTTTTCCTTCAACGACATCGAGCTTGCGGTTTTCGAGACGATGCTAGCACACTAACATACTAGATTCTACATTCAGCAGCACGAAAGATCTGGAAAATATTCCCAAATCTTGACTATGAAGAATGATTAAGGGCTTCTTAAAATTCTTATTATTACAGAATATGTGTAGTCCTCTGCCTGATGGAGAAAACAAATGTGCGCGCGCACCCAAAGTAACATCCTTATCCGTGTTATGGATTAAATGTTTTGAGAACGATCTTTTTGTTGTAAGAAACCAGGGAGAGCGCGAGCATTTTTTGGGCATGCAGAGAGAGAGAGAGAGAGAGAGCGAGCATTTTTTGGGCATGCAGAGAGAGAGAGAGAGAGAGAGAAAGAAAAAGCATTTCTGGGCATGAAGAGAGCGTTTTTTGGGCATGCAGAGAGCGAGCGAGCATTTTCTGGGCATGCAGAGAGAGAGAGAGAGAGAGAGAGCGAGCAAGCATTTTCTGGGCATGCAGAGAGAGCGAGCGTTTTCTGGGCATGAAGAGAGAGAGAAAGAGACCCTCAGACAACACTAGTGTACATTCATGAAGCTTCTTTAATAACATCAACCTCCCTCTCCCATATTAAGTCTTGGTGCCGACTTGCAATTCATTATTAAAAGAGAAACAAAAAACACGATCCAACAACTATCTGGTGTTTGGAAGTAAAGTCAGTGACTTGTAGATGAAAACCTTACCCTGGAGGAGTTAATATCACAAACATACAGCGATATGGCGCACACGTATACATATAAATACACTGCATTTATGCATCATTTCCCTTCTGGCTCAGTCCAGGGGAAATCAGTCACCAAATAAGAAAAGTTCTGTGCTTCAGGACTCACACAAGCGAACGCTTAGTCATGTTCCTGTCACCTACCACTCAGAATCAATCAATCAATCATCCATCCATCACCTCGTTCACAAACATCACAAAGTGAGCGCTGAAATAAACTTACCCGTACTACAAACACTGGGCATTTCACTTTATTTGTGGACGTTCTGACGAACTTTGTGGTGACAGCGTTCATGGGGTTATTAAGCATACCGACAGGAGGGACAAGCTGCAGCCAAACACACACACAGTGATCAGAAAAACAGCCAAGTATTCCAGATATTCCAAAAGGCTGAATCGAGCCACGCCAAGCCACTCACATCGTTAAAGCAACCTGCATCTGGTTGGATTGCACGCAAATCTCGATGATCCCGCTGCCACAGACGATTCTGTCAGGAAAAACGGACACACATTACTCAACGTAATTTGAATTAAAGAGGCACGTTCTGCAAGAGTCAATTTCTGGATCAGGACTGTAGCACTAACTGTTAATCAGGTGGGTTTGAACGACTCAAAGGAGAACTGAAGGGAAATTATCATCAAAATTCTATTAACCTCATTTTATTAAATATAAGAATGCAATAGGTCGATAAGTATAATATTTAACTGCAATTAGTTGCCAATACGAGTCACGATATAAGGTTACTAAAACCGAAAACGTAATTGAATAACACGCTAATTTAAGAAATAAAGCAAGTTTAAAAATGACTTCAGTTCCCCTTTAATCAATCCCTAACGAGCAGTTTCCACACAAATCACTTTTTCTCCCTCAATTCATCACCGATTTTGATTCTTTCTGGTATGAAGGTAGGGGTACCGAGGGTGCATAGAACTTCTACCCAGATTTGCTTCATTATGATGATTAGTGAAGTTATGGACTAATTAAGCCTTAATGCCTTCCCTCACCCTTTTGGATTCTTTCTGGTAAATAGGTCGGTATTCCTAGGGTGGATATCACTTCTATATATAGCTCGTATATAGTGTATGTAGCTTGCAACATTTATTGGCCCACTTTAGATCTAGACGGAACCAGAGTGAACTACGCCGTCACTGACGTTCTCCTTTACACCAGTCTGTCCATTCTGTAGAAACTCCAGACACTGTTCCCAGGAGATCAGCACGCTGTGATCAGAGATCACATTTTCCCCTGTGTGTGTGTGTGTGTGTGTGTGTGGTTTTTTTTTTTCCTCCAAATGTTTGATGTTAACTTTAACCTGTATCTGTGTGAAAGCTTATGTTTAGGACAGTAAAAAAAAAAAAGTAAGCAGGTAATTCTTAGCACATTTAGCATAAAGGACTCGCTAAATAAATTTGATCATGTATACTTTTCCATAATTTGAGCATGTTAGCAAGTTTGTTCCTTGCGAACTGCTATGATAGTTTTTACAGAATATAAATGTCCTTCATGATGAAAGATTAGCATCGAAAATGACATGAAACAGCTAAGCTGCTTAGCACAAGCACTTGCTCAGTGCTGTAGAGGAAATATGAACGTTGATATTTCTCTTTTTTCGGTAATTAGGTGACGTGAACAGAATGACGTGTGTGTAAAGTGTATATAAAATATATTCATGAAGCGCGTGTGTGTGTGTGTTGTAGAATGCTACACGGTGAACGGCGAGGACTACCGAGGTCAGCAGAACCACACAAGTCTCCACGGAGGGAAGCCGTGTCTGTTTTGGAGTGAAACCTTCCAGCATCCGTATAACACACTGAAATATCCGAACGGAGAAGGAGGACTGGGAGCGCACAACTTCTGCAGGTCAGCGTTACATCGACTACATTAGCAGACGCTCTTAACCACAGCGACGTACAACACACCCAGAGCAGCCTGGGGGGCAGGTGGGGGGCAGGTGCCTTGCTCAAGGGCACTTCAGCCATTCCTGCTGGTCCAGGGAATCGAACCGGTAACCTTATGGTCCCAAAGCTTGAACCATTAGGCCATGGATGCCCCTAGTGCACAAATCACTACGGGACGATATGACGTAGGCGAGATGCTTCATTACA
This sequence comes from Cathorops melanopus, assembly GCA_027576115.1. Classification (NCBI taxonomy): domain Eukaryota; kingdom Metazoa; phylum Chordata; class Actinopteri; order Siluriformes; family Ariidae; genus Cathorops; species Cathorops melanopus. Next base: position 38,541,982 of record JAODLJ010000016.1, read on the forward strand.
CAGTGTTCAGTTAATTCTCTATTTATTTATTGAATCTTGAGGAACATATCTGTCGTTCTCACACTTTCAGTCTTTCAGTGTGTGTTTTATTTATATAATTTATTCATCTCTCTCTTTCTGTCTTTCATCCTGCCTGTATCTGTCTCTCAGTATCTGTCCACATTTGTCTTCACCATCACTCAATCTTATTCCTTCTCTTCTTTCATCACTCTCTCTTTCTGTGTATCTGTCTTTCAGTTGACTTCTTTCTCTCTACGTCTTTCTGTCTGTCTCTCTTGCATCTGTTTTCCCCTTGTCTTCCCTTGTCCTCTCTCTCTCTCTCTCTCTCTCTCTGCTCCTTTCATGCCAGCTATCTGTTTTTTTTTCACCTTATTTCCTCTCTTATTTTGTTTTTCACTCCAGCT
>JAODLJ010000016.1:38577458-38588316 GCA_027576115.1 Cathorops melanopus
TAATTGTAATTAAGCAAATCTGGGTAGAAGTTATATGCACCCTAGGTACCCCTACCTTCATGCCAGAAAGAATCAAATTTGGTGAAGAATTGAGAGAGAAGAAGCAATTTGTGTGGAAACTGCTCATTAGGGATTGATTACTCCATATCTTCATTATTAATTTCAATTATGCAAATCTGGGTGGAAGCTATATGCACCCCAGGCAGACCTACCTTCCTGCCAAAAAGATTAAAAATCAGTGAAGAATCTCAATTCTCAAGAGAAGAAGTGATTTTTGTGAAATGTGGATGACGCTGGATGGACGATAGACAACACATGATGGCATAAACTCATTGCCTGTCAGCCGGATGAGCTAATAAACCAAAAAAGCATGATTTCCCACTAAGATTCTTGCTTATTCTTATACCTGCCAAGGACTCTCTCCCTTTTTGCCAACTTCTCCACCAATGACCCAAGGCTGTAGACCTTCAGTAGGCTTTGTTCTGTAGGACGACTTAGCAATCAAAATCTGTCCACAAGACTGCTTATCTGAAAATGTAAAAAATCAAACACACTGCATTTACCATTAACAATATCAAGATCTGGAATGCACTTAAATTAATCTACATCAAGAAAATCGGTGTCCTCACTTCTTGGAACACACTGTTTGAAATCTTCATGGAGTGCGTATCCATGAATACAGCTGCAGAAAATTCCTGTCTTGTCTGTCCTCTCGTGGCAGTTGTGATCACAGCCTCCGTTGTCCACAGAGCAGTTTTTGTATGTGCTACCTGAAGGTCAAATCAGTCCAAGTTTCATTTTGTAATAAAATTCCGAGATTTTTTTTTAGTGTACACTTCTTTCATTGATGTTGCTCTATTTTCACTTTGGTTAATGCATTCAACTGCCTGCTGACAGCAGTGCAGTGGGATTCAGCCCTCGCTTCATCTCTACCTAAAGAGAGCGGTGCAGTTGTGCTTTAGTGCTTTAGTTTGTCCACCTCTGCATCTGTACATTCTGATCAAACCAATCAGGTTACAAAGCTTAAGCTTTCATGCTAATCCTGGAGTCAATGCATGTCGCGCTCGTTATCTCATCGATTACTAACTGTGCGCACTGTGTAGCTGCATTGCATTCTGGGACTTTGTCTCCAACATTGCACCAGTGTCTCCATTACGTCTACACTGGGTCTGTCATTAATGTTATGTTAAACATGGTTTCAAAATGCTGAGGAAGCTAACAGTGAAACCAGACCAGATAGCACCAACTAACAAATTAGCACCAGAATCACAAAACACATCACAAATATTTTAATATAAAAATAATTCATATGTTGATAATTCAAATCAGGGTGGAGTTTTCCTAGACATTATTCAACAGCATATACCTGTACTAAAAATATTTCTAAAGTGCTACTCCCAAACAAACCGTGAGCTGGCCTAGTGGTTACCGCCTCTGCCTCTTGACTAGGAGATCATGAGTTCTACTCATGGTTGGGTCATTGGGTTGTGGTCAAAGACCATCGTAAAAATGATACCTACTGCTATCTGGTGAGGCATGCCACAATACAGATGCAACTAGGGAGCTAAACTCTTATGGTTACCAGAGGACCAGCCCCCCACTGTAACCGGAGCTATGTAACAGGCGAGAGGCTGAGGGCTATCAAAACAGAGATTGGTGCCACCAACGCGCCTTAAGGGCCTGGTTAGTACTAGAACAGGAGACTGCCTGGGAAGACCAGATCCTGGCACAGGATGGGGAGTCCCAAAACAATGTTGAAATATTGATTTAAAATGCTTCTGTAATTCAAACTCTTGTAGATGACAATATTTTCCTTCAAAGCCAGGGTTACAGGGGCAAACGTAGGACCAGAACTGATCCACACAAAATATTTTTTTGTCGGCATTTGGGACACACTGGTTCCCATACATATAATAAACAATGATATACAAAAACATGAGGTTTAGATGATGATGCCACGATTTACCTTAAATTAATCCAACACTCACCTTCATAAAAGTTCCAAAACCTTAACTGTAAGAGAAGAAGAGCAGACATTATCAAATACTGTGTTGTGAAGGAGCACAGACGTAAGAATCATAAAATGAAGAAATGACTAACTGTGGCCTCATTGGTCTGGTAGATCTCTTTAGCCTCTTCAAAGCTACACCTCTCTTCCATACACTCTCGCTCCAAAGATGGAACCTTGAGCTCCTCCAGAAAGGAATTGGCCCTTTTGGAGCGCAGGAGCATGTGTGCCTTTGAACTGCTGTAAAAAACTGATTCACACATGCACACACACACACAAAATAAAAAAATCAATAGATTTTTATGATTAGGGCTTGATACCATAAAGTGGAATATATGTAACCGAATATGAATATATTTTTTGAACAGTTAATGTGTTCCAAACAAATATGAATCAAGCTACAAACAGGAACTGTACCATTAGTTTATTCTTCTTTTTAGAAAGCTTGCCAGAAAGCTTCGTGGTGTGTGCATTGGATTAAGTTGCACAAGCCCAAAGTTTTTATTTTTATGCAGAGCTTCAAATGAACCAAGGATGAAGCTCTCAGGCAGGCTTACCAGATTTCAGCAAAATTCCCATCCCAACTATGACTAAAAAATTGCTCAAAAAGACTTCAAATTAGCCAAAACGAATCAAGAATTGGACAAAGGTAGGCATGTTTTTCTTGTTTTTCACAGTTCTGGCAATCTGACTTGCCAGTGACTACTATGAACGGAACAGTTGGCATCCAGGAAAGACTGGAGGGCTGCCAGGGAAGATATCTGGCTGCAGGAAAGACTGCACCAGAGGTGGTGGGGCCAATTACCCTTTCTAAATGTCTTTGATGTGTCTGCTACAAGGATTCCTTCTATCAACTACAAGCAAAACAAGAAGAAAACAGCCCAGCGGCCTACCGAGAGACAGGATGGAAGATGGGGAAGATGGACCAATCAGGACATGGTAATGACTGACGTGGTGATGATGAATAATCAAAGGATTCTGAGAGAATGCAGCTGTGGGTGGTCCAAAGTGACAACCTCCCTGGGCTTGTGAATCCACCAGGGGAAGGCAAAATGTTGTGGCAGCAACCAGATGACAGCTTGCAATGCAGCTACAGGTCAGAAAAGGAGGAATCATAGCCAGGTTGAGCACCATAGTGATCTCACTATTGCATCTGGTGAGACCAATTTTCCCAGCAAGATTTGCAACAGCAGTACAGTCCACAGTGTGAGTATCACAATGAAACACCAAGCATGGAGCCCACAAGAGGAACATCAGAGAAGCCAATTTGAAAATCCAAAGTCAAGTGGCCAAAATCCAGTGACAAAGATACATGGGAAAGCTTCAACCAGAGCTTACATATCACCCTCCAGGACACAAGAGGCAGCATAACTGCTAAACTGAACATCTTTGGTCACATCATCTACGAGAAAGGCAACAAGAGGAGGATCATTCCCAAGCAGAGTAGGAAACAGGAGAAGGAAATCCTCTAGCTGTTAAGGGAATGAGACCTTTTGCAGAGGAAAGCCAAAGACCAGAATAAGGAGGGCTTGAAGAACCTGTAGAATCAGATCAAAATAAGCCTCACACACCTGAGGTGAGCTGAATGGAGGAAGAACACTGAACAGGAGCTGGAAGAATACATCAAAGACCAGCTCAGTGACAGCCAAAAGTAGAGCTCCCTCAGATTACCAGGGCATGTACCTTGCCCACCCAAGCCCTCCCTGTAGTTTGGTACCACTCTCCTCAAATGGTCTGAAGTCAAATAGGTGGTAACGTGAGCAAGAGCTGCATCAAACCCAGACCAACCTGCTCTACCAGGCTGCCTTTGAGAGAAAGAAGGACTGTACACAGACCTGTCAGCTGCATGCTCACAAGAAGGGTGGACATCAGGTGCAGAGGCTATACTGGAACATCTACCAAGCAGTTCCTGAAGTCTCTTGGGATCACAGGCTCTCAAAGACCTGGCAGAGGAGGAAGAATAAGCTTCTGTCTCTGTCTCCAAAGAAAGGACAAGGGGTGGGGAAAGCAAAGATCCTAGGGCTGGCTGCAAGGGATGGTAGGGAGACTATCACTGCTCCATGACCTCGAAATGTTTGATGACCTGAAAGACTCAAAACACCCAGTGACCTCAGGAACCATCACTGATGATGTGTCCCAGCACATTCTAGGATGATTTTCAAATCAGTGTTGTGGCAAATCCATACAGAACCAGTGGCATTGAGCACGGTTCTGGACTGATGATGTGTCCCAGCCTAGGATGAGTCTTCAAATCGAATCATCCTGCTTCTGGCTCTGAAGAAAGAACAAGGCATGGGGAAAGTAAGGATCCTGGGGCTGGCTGCTGGGGTGGTAGGGAGACGTCCCCACTGCTGCTCCACCACTTCGAGATGTTTGGGGATCAAAGGAGTGAACGGCATCATTGGAGGTGTGTCAGGCAAAAATGCCCAGCAGGTGGACCAATCTGTGCTCATACTGTTATAAAAAGTTACAATGATGTGCATACATCTCTGATTTATTTATAGATCTGACACTCCATAGATGCTGTCCACAGGGCAGAAGATCTCTGCTTGGATCTCCAAAAATAAATAAATAAATAAATAAAATAAAGAAAAACAAAACCTAGCCTTATTTCTGGTTTAAATACAAATACAGAATATTTGGAGCAAATAATATTTACCATATTTTAATGTTATTTATGTATTGACGAAAGGTGCCAATAATTCTGGTCATACCTGACATACAGACAGCAGAAGCAGCCCAGAAGAAAATAACTGCAAAGCAGAGGAAAAGGGTCCTCATCATGGTCACTGCGGACATAACAACACCCAAATCCTCATTATTATTTATTATATTAAAATATTCTTCAAGTAACAATGCAAAACATACATACATATTAAAAATAATAGAAAGAGCGTGGGACTGGAGCATAAATTATTCCTGATTTACCTCGACATCTCAGGTTATCAGTTGCTTGAAAATAAAGGTTAAAAGGCAAAGGAAAGATGACTTACTAGATAGCAGATCTGACCAACACAGTCTGTTTCTTTCTCACAGAAGATCTAGATGGAGAAATGTGAGCATCAGAAATTGCAGGTTAGAGCTGGAATGCTTTTAATCATGTCACTATTCCTCAAACTCCATTAATTCCAATAATCTGGATATAAGCATATAGTGGCTAGATACACAGAGATGAAATATCAATAAGCTTCTGAATGCAGATCCAAATACAAGCTCAAATAACGGTTATACTTACATGTTGAAAAATAAAGAGCAGGGATGGTGGATGTTCTGTTGAAATTGTGTTAATGACTGACTAATGTGTATACTGAGACTCTGTTCCTGCCCTCTAACCTCTGGACAGCTCGAATTCAGAAATCTAAACCACTGGAGCTGAATCAATGGCTAAGAGTAACCTGATTACGGTATAAAATATGTTTTTAATCAACAACAACAACAACAACAAACATATAGTTTTTTGTTAATGCTTTGTAACAGTCAGAGGTAAAGCTATAACTTTGTACAGGACACATGAGTTTACACTTAACAAGACAAGCTGCTGTGTGTGTGTGTGTGTGTGTTGTTACAACCCCAATTCCAAAAAAAGTTGGGACCCTGTGTAAAATGTAAGCAGAAACAGAAAGCAATGATTTGCAAAACATGGAAACCTTATATATCATTGAAAATAGTACAAAGACAACATATCAAATGTTGAAACTGAGACTTTTTTTTTTTTTTTTTTTAAATATATGCTCATTTTGAAATGTTTCCAAAAAGTTGGGACGGGGCATGTTTACCACTGTGCTGCCTCACCACTACTTTTAACAACACTCTGTAAATGTTTGAGAACTGAAGAAACCAACTGCTGTAGTTTTGAAAGAAAATGTTGTCCCATTCTTTCCTGATATAAAATTTAAGTTTCTCAACAGTTCAGGGTCTGCTTTGTCATATTTTGTACTTCATAATGTACTAAATGTTTTCAGTGCGAGACAGGTCTGAACTGTAGGCAGGCCAGTTTAGCACCTGGACTCTTTTACTATGGAGCTGTGCAGTTGTAATGGTACATTCACACCAAACGCTGTAAGTGCATTAAAATTCACTTTTGCTGCTCTGCCAATGACACTGGTAAGTTTGTGGACGCTCTGTGATGTAGATTTAAACTTTATTTAAAGGGGCCGCAAAGCAAACAGACATGTCATCCGGTATCTTTGTACTGACTGACCATAAGTAGGTTATAAGTTAACCTCATGAAATCTTTTAAATGTGAAGGTAAGACATCAATCAATGAAGGAAAATAATGAACAATTATAATTACTTGTTTGGTAAGAAAATAAACTAATTAAAAGCCATTTGTGTGGTGTGACTTTTGAGTTGGTGCTAAGTCAAATTTCAACATGCAGTTTATATGTTTTATTTATTTATTTATATCCCTGTACACAAACAGACACATGACAAATAATGGGTAAACCTGCCACCATAATTATTTTCTCCATTGTACTTAGGAACTGTTTGAACGGAACCAAAATTTAGATGACTTAATTCCAACTGGTTGCTACTGAACCATCATAGCTCATTACTACAAAGTTGCATGGACTTCAACTTTATTCTTCACCCAAGAGGCATACAGACTCACATGGAAAATGAATGACTTCTGGTTGTTTTGATGCTCTCCCCACATTTGATGTGAATGTAGGGTAACATGTGCAGAATGTGGTTTGGCATTGGCTTACTGAAATCAACAAGGCCTTCCCTGAAAAAGATTTTGTCTGGATGGCAGCATGTTGGTCAAAAACCTGTATATATCTTTCAACATTAATGTTGCCTTGCCATAAATACAAGCTACCCATGTCATGTGCACTAAACCACCCTCATACCATCACAGATGCTGGCTTTGGAACTGTGCACTGATAACAAGCCAGATGGTCCCACTCCTCTTTAGCCTGGAGGACGTGGTAGCCATGATTTCCAAAAAGAATATTAAATTTTGATTCGTCAGACCACGGGACAGTTTTAATAAATGAGTCATTTCATAAATGAGCTCAGGCCCGGTAAGTTATATACACTGCATAAGGACGTAACCAAATAGGAATATATTACTCAAATTGAACTGTGAGCTGGCCTAGTGGTTAGCGTGTCCGCTTCTCAACTGGGAGATCATGAGTTCTACTCGTGGTTGGGTCATACCAAAGACCATCATAAAAATAGTACCATCTGGCAAGGCAGGCTGCAATACAGATGTGAGTAGGGAGTCAAACTCTAGTGGTTACCAGAGGACTGCCCCCCCCACTGTAACCCTAACTATATAATAGGTGAGAGGCCAAGGGCTACTGAAACAGGGATTGGCGACGTACCCATGCACCTCAAAGAGCTGAGTAGTACTGGGACAAAAGACTGCCTGGGAAGACCAGATCATGGCTTGGGAGGGACTTTGACTTTTGACTCAAACTGAACCAATACTGTGCTCTAAACAAATATAAATACAAACAGGAAGTACACTATTTGTTTATTTATTTATGTATTTTTTTTAGAAAGCTTACCTGAAAGCTTCACATTGAGACCAGATGTGTGAATTGGACTGAGTTGCATAAGAGCAAGGTTTTTACTTTCAACTGGAGCATTAAAGGTGGCAAGGATGAAGCTGGAAGACAAGGTTGCCAGGTTTCAGCAAAATGCCCATCCCAATACAACTCAACTCAACTCAACTCAACTCAGCTCAACTCAACTAAGCCTCACCCCCCAAAAACAAACAAACAAAACAAAAAAAAAACATAGAAAAAAAGATTTGAAACTATCCCAAAACAGGGGAGAGACATGGTTTTTCATTTTCTGTCTTTGTGTGGGAAATAAGTTAACAATGGTGTGCATGCATTTCTGATTTACATATTGATCCACCGTTCCATTGCTCATGTTCTACTGCAGGGAAGAAATTTTCTGCTTGGGTCTCCAGAAATAAATAAATAAATACATAAATTAATTAATAGATAGATAGATAGATAGATAGATAAAACCCCACAAAAATAACAATAAAGAAAAAAGGCTACGCTTACTTCTGGTTTCACTATGTAGACAGAATATTTGGAGCAGCTAATATTTGACCATATTTTAATTTGTTATTTCTGTTTTTGTTTTTTTTGGCTTGATGTAAGGTGATAATGATTCTGGATATGGATGCAGCAAATTTCATTTTCAAGTTGTACCAGACACCCAGACAGCAGAAGCAGCCCAGAAGAAAATCACCATGTCCTTACCCTGGTATTACAGGCATAACGACACCCAAATCATCATTATTATTTATTTTATAAATAATATTCATGTCGCAACAATGGAAAAAAATACATAGAACATATTAAACATAACAGAATGAGGGTAGAGAGGAGCATAAATTATTCTGAAATATAATAAATACATCAATTTGGAGCTGTAACTTTTTCGTAAAGAAGTTTCTGAATGTAGATCTAAATAAATAATCGATCAAAAAAATCAATCAAATCATTTTATACTTACATGTTCAAAAAATACAGAGCAGAGATGGAGGACGTTCTGTTTAAATTGTGTTAATGACTGACTAATGTGTATACTGAGAGTCTGTTCCTACATTCTAACCTCTGGTCAGTTTGAATTCAGAAATTCATGCCTTCAGATAGATTTGAGTAGGCTGCAAAATGATAACTATATCCATATCCAGAATTATTGGCACCTTACGTATGTCAAGAAAAAAAAACATAAATAACATATTAAACAAGTGTTGCCAGGCAAAACAAACCTTGCCCGGTAGCACTTATGATGAATATGAAGGAAGATCTCACAAAAAAAATTGGTCCCCTATGGGTCCATGTGGCTACTGCTTATAAATAAAATAGTTTTCTGATCCCATGTCCATACAGTAAATATCGCATATATACAGTACATGTTGTCAGTTCTACTCGTCTCATCTCTTGCAAGCATCACCAAGCTGTGAGCAGCATCAGGGCTTGGAGTATTTTGGTTACCGATTTTGTTTACTGTGTTTTTTGTTCAAAATACAGTGCTGTGAACTAGATCTATTTTCAAAATAGTAAGAAAGAAAGCACTTATTCATGAATTGTCTTAGAAGCATTATTTAGTACTAATGATCATATTTTGCTTCACAAGTGTAAAGACTCTAAAATAAAAAATAAAGTAAAAAAAATCAAAGCAAATAGTAGAAGTTTGATATCGGATTTTCAATATAAATATATCTGCCAAAAAGCTAAAAAAAAAAAAAAAAAAACTTACCAAACCTTTCATTTGCCCTTTCAGAAGGACCAAAGAAAAGCTGTGTTAATCAAAAGGTCAATTTTCTTAAAATAAACACCACTTACTTGGTATCGAATCAGTAGCCTTGGCGAACCACGAGGCGAATTTTGTTTATCTTTTTATCTGCCAATTATCTTCCGATACTACAAAGTTATAACAAGGTTTGTCTTATTTCGTTTCTGGTTCTGATTGGTTCCGAAGTTTACCAAGAAGTAGAACAGGTAATCGAACTTGCTCAGCATAAATGCTGATTGGTTACGAAGTTTCGCTATTGTTACACTCATTGTTACAACACGATGACATAGTGGCTTTGCCACTCGTTCTTGTGTACCTTTGATAACGCGAAATCAACTGTTTGTATCACGAGATCACGATTCGCCGTTCTGGTGATTGTAACGCATATGCGTATGCGCAGTGCGCTATTGTCATACTCATTCTTGCATTCTTACAACATGATGACATAGTGGCTACTGCCTCGCTTCGCCTCTATGAGGCAGTAGCCACAAAAATGCTCTGTTTCTCAAAATCCAGTCAATATGGATAGAACAAAACAGTTATTCCACTCAATCTCATTGTACATGGCTTATGGTCAACTCGGTGCTATGTACCTTGTCGGCTATCAGCTCATGTACGACTCGATTTTATGGAATAACTTAAATATGAATCTTGCTGTCAGAAATGCAAAATGGTGGTTTTATTTAATGTTGTTTAATGTTATTAATAGTTTAAAAACAAGGTTGTGATTATGGTGAATAGTAGAACAACAACACATAAAACATATATGGTACCAGTGAAATGTTTGGACACACCTCCTCATTCATTGTTTTTCTGTTGAAATAACTGTACACACAACATCCACACACTGGTTTTACTTTCACATACCCCTTGTGTTGTTTGTACCATTCCTCTGGCCATGCTTTGTGCAAATCAGCAGAATGGTATCTGTACAAAACCAGTTTAGATCTGTACTGGAATATACTGTGATTTTCCATGCACTTTATTATGGCATCACTAGTGTCTGAAGTTGTACTTTGGTCAAGATGTATAATTATTGTTATCACAGTGTCATCACACTATCAAACTGATCTCTAAAACCTAAAACCTTATGCTTCAATACCTATCTTACAGGCTGAACACCGCTGCATGATTAGGTGTGTGCGAATATTTTTGTGATAAGAACTCCACCTGAGGAAGACAAGTGATCCCAGATTGTGATGATTCAGCTTCTATTTCTAACACTAGACTATCAGTAGTGTGAAAATATTATTATAAACATACAGTATGGTGCAAGTCTTAGGAACATGTAAAGAAATGCTGTAGACTAAAAATGGCTTAAAAATAATGAAATGAAATGGTTCAACATTAAAAATACTATAAATAGTAAGCAGTAAGCCATAATAACCTTCAAGCGAGCAAGCTATTTTAGCGACTAATATGACCGGGTGGGGTCATTTATGACCCCGCTATATTCAGTACACGAATCTGTATAACTAGTTACTTTCTCTTGGTTTTACATATACATACAGTTGTGGTCAGAAGTTTACATACAGTGGCATGAATGTCATCTTGGATATGAATGTCATGGCAATATTTGGG
>JAODLJ010000016.1:38862164-38875929 GCA_027576115.1 Cathorops melanopus
AATACGCATTTTGCAGTTTCGTTCAGTTCAGTCACATTTTACCAGAGTTATGGCATCGTTGCCAGCAGGGGGGATATTGTACTCTCGGAGCACTCTTGTTTGTTTCTTGCTATATAACGATTGTTTCCATATCAAATTTGGTCAGAGCAAATGTATACAAAATTCACTTGTGTAACAATCTCTCTCCAGAACTGCATTTCTGATCCGTGATGTTCGTATGAAGCTGCTCCATCCACCAAATCAAAACTAGGATCTTTGTTCGACTTTTTGTCACGATCACCATAAAAACTCTCATTTCTGATCGTTTTTGTCCACAGGTCTGGCTCGAGCCAAGTCGATTCCCACCAAGACTTACTCGAATGAAGTGGTGACTCTGTGGTACCGCCCACCAGACATCCTACTGGGCAGCACAGATTACTCCACCCAGATCGACATGTGGTCAGTACCAGTCTGTTCATTCATTTCTCTTATTTGAGTGCTGGAGGAATAAAGAGTTCTAGCAGCTACGTTGTTTGTTGATGCATGGTGGATTTGGTGCAGGGGCGTCGGCTGTATCTTTTACGAGATGGCTACGGGTCGGCCGCTGTTCCCGGGATCCACAGTGGAGGAGGAGCTGCACTTTATCTTCAAATTGCTAGGTACTCTGTTTCTTGTTGAGATGTCACTCTCCATCTCTCACCCTGCAGGTTCTGGCAATAAATCAGAGCGTTTCTCCTCTCGGATGTCTCTCTCTCTCTCTCTCTCTCTCTCTCTCTCTGTCTGTGCAGTATTTATAACTCTTCCTGCTGCTTCTCTCAGGGACACCTACGGAAGAAACCTGGCCTGGAATAACTTCCAATGAAGAATTCATCTCCTACAACTACCCCCGTTACCGTCCCGACTGCCTCCATAACCACACCCCTCGGTAAAGGAGAGATTCTGGAGCATCTTTGTTCAGTATAGTGTACTCGATAGGCTCGACGTTGGGTTTTAGGACCGTGTACAGTACAGTAGTAGGTGCTTTTGTGCGAATTCTTCTGGTAGACGGTTTTATGTAAAGCAGCTTATGAATCCAGTCTAAGCACAAAGCTCAGTTGTGGTTTTAACAGTTCACTGAGAAGTCTGTTAAAAAATTTCCCCTAGCAGGACAATGTTTGGTGTCTGATCTTTGCTTCTCTTATTTTGTACTGGAGATGTAGCACTAGGGATCATGATCAAAGTCCATCTCACCCACAGCTACAGTACGTAGTGTAATTTTTACACTAACCGAATTCTCGTCACCATATCAATTCTAGGGCAGTGTTTCTGTAATGTTTTTGCGTCTAAAGTGAAATAAACATCGAGAGAATGCGTAATTTATAAGGAACTCTTTCGTTCAGCCGGTGCAGCCATCATGACGTCAGAGTTGTTTCCTGTGGGAGCGTGCATGTATAAGTTTATTGCGTAAGTGGGTGATAACACCGTAGTCTGTATAGACTATAAAAACACACTACCGCTAACTTTTACCGCATGCAAGAAGCCAAAAGGAAAATATTCTAAATAACATGGAATCCAGCAGTGACGAGGAAACAATTATCCCAGTTCAGAGTAGCAAACCTGTGGGTTTAAAAGGCAAAAAGGGGTCTCGCCTGGATCCGGCTTCAGCAACTTCTACGTCGTTAATCCCGCAGCCTCATTTTGAGTTTTCACAGTATCCTTATAGCGGCGCACGTGAATACAGCGGCGTACACGCATTTTGACCGATGCCCTAACTTGGCCACTTTTAAATGTGAAAATAATCAATATCCTTTCAGAATTACTACCTCAACTTAGTGCTACTTTGAATTACATGTCAAAGTGCTTAATAACAAGTAAATTCACATTTCACGATTCATTTCCTTTAATTTTGTGAGGATACAAGATTCAGAAATTGAGAAGTTGAAAAATCAGAAAGAAGAGTCTACTGGCCATAAGTCCAACTGGCGCATCGCACGAGGTGTGAAAACAGCCATCCACAGAATTTCTGAAATGTTCTGCTAGTATAGTGCAATGAAACGCATCTCATTTCATTAGATTACACTAAATTGCTTTTGGTTGACTTTCATACAGACACGGCAGCGACTGATGACACTCGTCATGGTTGGTCCTTTCACTGTTTTGGGCTTGGGTTTACTGTAAGAGAACACACACACTGATGTAGACTGGATTTAAATGAAAGTAATAAAACAGTAAAAAGGGTTTCGACCTCAACCTCACCGAAATATCTTTTCTACATCAAGGGAAGCCAGCCAGTAGCTGTAGGAGTCAGGGTAATAGTTACATGTGCCACGGCCATGACACTCGATGAAAGGGACTTGTCTGAAATGCTCTAGGCAGGAACCAGGAGAGATGAGGGATTGTCCTGAGCCCTCGGCACCAGCACCGGTTTGCTGCCAGAGAAAAAGAGTTAGAATAGAATTGATTTGTCATTTGTTCATTCATTAGCAAGGGGAGATCTTTACCAAGGGTACAAATAATTCCTGTAACTGGATGTTTATTATAAATCCATCCATCCATCCATTATCTATACCACTTATCCGGAAGCTGGCGTCAATCCCAGCTGACTGAATTTCCACATAATTTCCAAACAAAGACTTCCATTTCTTGTTAGCTACCTTCATCTTGTAGCTAATACAAAACTAAAGAAGCACGATGCACACCAAAAACAAGAAAATCCCAATTCCTACCATAGCAAAAGAGTAGCCAGTCCAGAGCGAAAACCAGCCTTCCGGACACTTGGGTGTCTGTGTGGTCTGGCTGTGTATGGCGATGGTATTGGCTGTGCTCTCACACACCGAACATCTGTTAAAAACATGCAAATCCAACATGGAATCTGTGTCTCCAGTAATATGTCGAATCCATAAGGAACTGTTTTCCTGGTTCCTTACCTGCTGATGTATTTTGCCAGAACATCCCCCTTGATTGGTTCCATTTTGGTGGGCATGGGCTCATCTGTGGATAGCCAGTAGGAGTAGTCGTTGCGCGAGGCATAACGGCAGGTGTGCTCCGTATCGCAGAAGAGGAAGGGCATGGTGGAGAAACGAGGCAGGCAGCTACCTGATGTGCCTGAAGAAAAAGTTTTTTTCAAGGCATGAAGCACTGCGAGCCATATTCAGAGTCAGAGGCATCAATATTTATGCAAGAAAAGTTATCTGAATTCATTACAAGCATTTAGCAGATGCTCTTATCCAGAGCAATGTGCAACATACCCAGAGCAGCCTGGGGAGCAGTTGGGGGTTAGGTGCCTCGCTCAAGGGCACTTCAGCCACCCCTGCTGGTCCAGGGAATCAAACCAGTGACCTTTTGGCGCCAGAGCTGCTTCACTAACCATTAGGCCATGGCTTCCCTCAGTGAAACCAATTCAGAGTTGGTTTATGAGTATGTTTAAGTTGAAGCTCTGGATGGCCCAATCAGATTACTAAAATTCACTTTTATATGCGGTTCATATCTCAAAAACTGTTAGATTTTTCTTATGCAGCTCTCTTGCAATAGGGGCTTTAACTGACTGTGTGTAATACAAACTCCAAGTTATTCATTCATTCATTCATATTCTATGCTGCTTATCTATTGCTGGTCATGGTTGAGCTGGAGCAAATCCCAGCTGACATTGGGCGAGAGGTGGACAGTCACACCTATTTCACCGAGTTCACACCTATGGACAGTCTAGAGTAGCCAGCTGACCTAATCTGCATGTCTTTGGACTGTGAGAGAAAACCGGAGAACCCAGGAGAAACCCACACAGGCATGAGGAGAACATACAAATTCCACATAGGAAAACCCCAGTCAACTGGCAGGTTCAAACTGGGAACGTTCTTGCTGTTTGGCAAATTAACAGCAATATTTTTTTCTTAATCTAGAGAACCTGTTCAGACATTTCAGATTAACTCAAATTGTGTTGATACTTGATATACTCTTGGAAAAATGGGTTCTTAAAGGTTTCTCTGTGGGTTTCTTTGGGATAATTAAGGGGTCTTAGCTTCGTAACAGGGTTGGAACCCTTTCTGATAAGGAAAGGTCTGCTGTACTGTAGAGATTTATAGCTATGTCACCAATATCAACATACTTCTCCTATGTGAGCATGAATGTTACCCAGGTCTTGTCCATGTGCCCTCTCATTCCCATGGATGAATAGCAGGGAATATCCTGAATAAATGAATGTAGTTCCTTGTGGGCAGTTGGGAACTTGGATGCTCTGGCTGTGTCTGGTCAGAAGGAAGCTATTGAGAGTTCCTTGGGCTGCCTTTCCTGGAGGTCCTCGAACACCTTTCCTTCCTGGCTGCCCCACATAGCCATCTGGTCCTAAAGAGAGACCGTTTGCATTTATATTCATTCATTCATTTATGCATTGAGATGTACAATATTTTTCACATTAGGCACCAACCTGGTAGTCCAGGTGCTCCTTTATCTCCTTTTTGTCCAGGGAAACCAGGGTGTCCTGGAGCACCCTGGCCTGGAGGTCCTCTGGGGCCTTGCAAGCCTAAACAAAAAGAGATGTTTCCATCACACAACACGCCTCTCAACAGATTCATTAATATGGACATCACCTATCCTAATAAACAAATGTAACACCACACCTGTTGGCCCTGGTATTCCAGGTGACCCAGAAAATCCAGAAGGCCCACGATCTCCAGGGTTTCCCTTTGGCCCTGGATCCCCTGGCAAAGTAATTACTGGTATACAAGAACTATGTTCATCTAAACCTAACACATGAAGACCATAAACACATGAAGGATGGGAACTGTTGAATTTTCACATATTTCTAATGCATGTGTGTTTACTGAAATGTTTAACACAAAAACTACAAAGATGCTGTGACTACTAAAACAGGTGACTCCAGAACGAACTAACCCGGTGGTCCAGGAGCTCCTGGAAATCCAGGTTCACCTTTCTGTCCAAGATTGTAGCTTGGATCTCCAGGTTCACCTGAATGCGAAGTACATAAGTGTCTTTATTGCATAATAATATGACTGATATAATAGCTGGATAAAATGCAAGCCCTTGTTGATGATAAAAGAGTCACTCTAATCTGAGCTCCAGTCATTTGGGTCACAAAGAGCTATAATGTTATTCAAATGTAATATCATTTGTGTTATTCATGTATTTTGCTATTTCTATTTCAGGTATAATGACCTGTGACATAGCTGTTACTATATCATATGACCTATAAATCAAAAACCTTTCATCAAACCTGACTTTTGCCAGGCAGCCAGGGTGACTCACAGCAGCTCTATGCTTTCGAGTTGTTTTCAGTTTTAGTTTCCAATCTTTTTTTGCTTTCAATAAACAAAAAAAAAAATCTTATTTATAGTAGATTTAACTTAAGTTTGCATTTATATTTATGGCATTTGGCAGATGCCCTTATCCAGGGCAACTTACATAAATGCTTAAGTCTCTATCAATAAATATGTCCTGATACTGGGTCACTAGGTCATGGATAAAGAATACCAAGTTAGCACTCAAATGAATCATCCATTTAAACATATTCATGTAGTCCTGTACAGTTTATTGATTTATATATATAAAAAAAAGATAAATTACTGCCCCCTTACCAGGAAATCCAGGAAGCCCAGGAAGCCCTGGGTCACCTTTTGTCCCAGGGGCACCAGGAGCACCAGCAGGTCCCTGCCAGCAATGATAAATCAAAATTAGATGTCACTGTATTGGTGAAGAGGCCAAAAAACAGACCCTAGTTCAGAATCAATGCCCTCATACTTATATAAACTTCAATTAACTGAGATAAAAAAAGAAAAAACAACAACAACAGGAGTTTAGAGGAGTAATTCACCCGGAGACCATGGTGTCCTTGGGTTCCCTTCTCTCCAGCAAGACCTGGCATGCCTGGCAGTCCCCTGTCTCCCTTGTCCCCTTTCAGTAGACAATCTCCTGGAGGACCTCTGGGGCCTTGTAGCCCTGGGAATTTGACAAGTTGAGATTAGGAGGCTGATTGAAAACCCCACAGTGAAAGAGGTGCTGGAAAGTAAGAATGACTCCCTCACCAGGACTTCCAGGTCTTCCATGAAGACCAGGTTCTCCTTTTTCCCCAGGTAAACATTCTCCTGGAACCCCAGGATATCCAGGAGAGCCATTAGGTCCCGGTGGCCCTGGGGGTCCCTTTGTTCCCAAAGGACCAAGAAGCCCATGACCTGGTTTACCTTTAAGTCCCCTGTTTCCCTTTGGACCTGACAATGTTGCAGATTTCAATTAAACCTGATGTTCTTTTATTACAAACTGGTGAGCAAAAAATACATTGGAATCATGCAAACAATTACAGTTAGAATGCAGGTACAGTGTTTATTTAAATACTTGCCTGCTTGCCCTTTATGTCCTTTTGTGCCCGGAACAGGGTTTGTACAACCTGAAAAACATGCAACACATTTGCAGCTTACATACTACACACTACATTTCAAATGTTCTAGGATTTGTGGAATTTTTAATTTTCTGTGAAACATTAATACAGACAAACACCACATCCAGTCACTGGACAGCTGAAGCACACTGAATGAAATGCAATGAATGTAGGCTTCTACCATTGTCCCCCCTTTGACCTGGTGGTCCAGGAAAGCCATCTTGACCCTGGTTGCCTTTTTGGCCAACAGGTCCAGGAGGACCAGGAAGGCCAGGAGTCCCTGCAACCAGACGCAAAGTTAATATCTATTACTCATTCTAACCAAAACATAATTGACTTGTCTGTACCTCCAGGGTAAAATAGTTATGCTCTACCAATAATTGTTTGCTACACATTGACAGAACATTATGCAAAACTTATGGTTCATCAGGACCTTAAGGGAACAAAATATAAAATAACAAAAAGAAACTTTTAAGGGAGATGAAAAACGTCAAAACTGATGGCAAGTAGTGAATAATCTACAGTGTAAACAGACATGCACCTTGATCTCCATTTGGGCCTGTAGGTCCAGGAGATCCAGGGGCACCATGCGAGCCTGGCTGACCAGGTGTTCCTGGGGGCCCTGAAACAGGCACATAGGAAAAAAAATAGAAAGTAAAAAAGAACAACATGAACAAATGTCATTCTAAGAGCACTACCAATAACTGTGCTCAGGAAATTAGTGTTCACCTGCATATCCAGGGGCTCCAGTGTCTCCCGGAGGTCCTCTTGACCCGAGGTCACCTGGTGAACCAGGTAATCCAACATTCCCCTTCTCTCCTTTACATCCAAATACAGGCTCTCCCTGTGAGAAGACAACATATGCATTGTATGTAACCACAGCCAGTGGCGTTAAGTATTAGGGAACACAAAGTACGGAGAACACTTTCTACCTTTTGACCTTTTGGGCCAGGATGCTCCAGGATGCCTGTACTCCGGTCACCTTTTTGTCCTTTGAGTCCAATAGCACCATCTTCTCCTCTATGCCCTGTGGTTCCAGGTTCACCTGGTTCTCCTTTCATACCTCGAGGACCTTATGAAACAAGTATATGCCACCAAGTAAATGCAAGAACTGAAACTCTGAAAACAGGATAACTGCACAGCTCCATGCATTGTGGCACTCACCAGGAAAACCTCTAAATCCAGGATCACCTCTAGGCCCAACCTTGCCTGGTTCACCAGGAACATAGCTGTCAACACCTCTATCACCAACAGGGCCTAGAAAACAGTCACTTAAAATGATAACCCCATACCTACCAAGACCAATTTCAAGACAAGTCATAATTCCCTCATAAATTCTTGTACAATATGCCTGAAAATGCACCTGGTGGTCCTGGCCTTCCTGGTACCCCATTAATCCCATTAATTCCTTCAGGTCCTGGGAGTCCTGTATCTCCCCTTTTACCAAGTAAACCTGGTGATCCTGTTAAGGTTTAATGCAAAAATAGATTTTTTTATTGAGTGGGGTAGAATTGCCATCGAGTTAGTAGTGTTGCCACTTCCAGGTTCTCTGCTTTCCGACCAACATTCTAGAAAAATGGATGTAGGTAAATTGGTGAAATTGACCCTAGGTATGAAATAGTCTGTGAATGTATGTATGCAGGGTTGCCGACTATGGACTTGGGTCCCATCATGGGTGTATTTTTGCCTCACACCTACCGCTGCTGGTATAGGCTCCAAACTAAATTGCAAACTAAGACTGCTGGAAAAGTTATGAAATATTATAAAATGATAAGATATGGAAGCTATTCACAACAGTGGATTTTAAAAATATTACATTTTCACAAAATGGGTATCCTTGTTGGATGATACTTACCTGGTGGACCTGGGTCTCCTAGAGGCCCATGTTCCAATATTCCAGGATCTTGAGGTCCAGGTATTCCAGGATCTCCATGAACACCAGGAGGCCCTTCCTGTCCTTTTTCTCCAGACAAGCCCTGAGATCCTGTCAGCAGAATGTAACTCTTGTATTGTTTATCTTACTTTGAAACATTAGTAGCAAGTGTGTGTGTGTGTGTGTGTGTGTGTGTGTTGAAGCTTCATGCCTTACCCTTGGGACCAGGTGGTCCAGTGAGTCCAAAGGTGCCATCTGGGCCTTCAACACCTGATGGTCCCGGTGGCCCCTGTTCACCTTTGGGTCCTGATTACCAATCAGATAATCAGCAAAAAATTACATTTTCACATGTTTCAAAATATGGCAAGGTTTATTCCAAACAGGTTTTACCTGGTACACCACAAATTCCATTTGGCCCTGGGAGACCTTGTATTCCAGGAGGCCCTGGTGCTCCCTGCATTGAGGACCCAGGTGGTCCCTGGGGTCCGGCCAGACCAGGTTTACCAAAGCCTGGAATACCAGGGCTCCCCCTACAGCCTTTCTGTCCACTTGGTCCTGAAAGTGCACTTGTATGCGTAAGACAGGTATTTTCAACAATCAAAATTGTTATGATATACCTTCCTTAGTAGTTCCTGTTTACATAACTCCATGGCCATATTTGAGATAAGCATGTGCTTGCTAACCTCTGTAGCCTAGTTGACCTCTACTTCCTGGCGAACCAGTTGCTTGGTGACAGTCACCTGGTTCACCTGGTAATCCCTGAACACCCACTGCACCTTTATTTCCTGTATTGAAACCACATGATTCCACATGATCACATGATTCATAAGAAATGTGTGAATCATTAAGAATATGTTAGCCTGTTTTCTTGTGAGGTGTGTACCTTTTGGGCCTAACACCCCTGGCCTTCCTGCAATTCCAAATGATCCAGGGAAACCAGGAACGCCTGGGTCTCCTGGAAGACCTTTAACACCTGGATCACCTGGAATTCCTGCCAATCCTTCTAGCCCTGGTGGGCCATATCCAGGGTCACCCTACAGATAGTTCCTTCTAGTAGTGAACCTGATGTCCAAAATATTTACACAGTACATGAGTGTTATTTGTTGTACCTTTGACCCTGGTATTCCCGGCAGTCCCGTTGGTCCAGGTAGTCCATTTAAGCCAATTCCCGGAACTCCTGGTGGCCCTGGCTGGCCTTTATCACCTGCATACACATTGTACACTGACAGTTTAACACATTCAAGGTGTAATTGTCAGGGCTGCTAATTGAATTGAATGTAAGAATGCATAAATTGATTGTATGCACACCTTTGGTCCCTGGTGGTCCAACATTTGGATGCAATAAAGTGCCTTTGTCTCCCTTTGGACCATGGAAGCCTGGAATGCCTGGATGACCTGGGGATCCAGGACTGCCTGTGTACACATAGGCCCAGTAAGTAAAACAGGATAAGATGCAGCAATAATGCTTGTGGCTGCCCTAGGATGTACCTCGTGGTCCATCTGGCCCTGGAAGTCCCTTCTGGCCTTTTGGACCTGGATATCCTGTGCCGCCACTGCTACACTCTCCTTTCTCACCTACCAAATGATTATCAAAGTTTTACATTACCACCAAAGGGGTGAGTATTTACAACACATCACATATGTTTTTCTTCCTTGCCTGGGGGTCCAGGTGGGCCTCTGATGCCTTGAACTCCATGGCTGCCTTTCTGGCCAGGAAATCCAGGTACTCCAAAACCTGAAGGACCTGGTGGCCCAATTGGCCCAGGGTTTCCTTGAATTCCTGGTAACCCAGCAGGTCCTGGATCTCCCATGGGGCCTAAAGTCACACCCTAATCACAAAATGATCAATATTTTTGTCTTCTGATGAAATGCTCAGTTGTAGGGCAGCTTTTTTAGGTTTCTTGGGGAGTGAACACTTCCTTTAAATTATATGGACCAAGCAAAACATCATTCTGTAGTTACAAATATAAAGTCTACATCTAAATAATTCTAAAAGAAAATGCCCTCTGAAAAGCAGTATCACTTACAGAATTACCCTTGGCCCCAGGTGGTCCTTTAGATCCAGGGTGTCCTGGTGAACCATAGAGACCATCTAGACCAGGAAGGCCTGGCAATCCTGGCAACCCCTTATCTCCCTTCATTCCAAGGTGATAAGCGCTTCCTCCACTTCCCTTTTCTCCTGGTACACCCTGAAGTCCAGGTGGCCCTGGAGGTCCCTTCAGCAAATAAAGAACCTTATTACAATGAACCAAATTTGGACAAAGATTTGTCATGTTTATATTTAGTGTCACTATACCTCCTGCCAAAAATCTGCATAAAGGTTGAAGTTAAGATGCTTTCATGTCTATGATATTTAGTTTGATTTAAATTAAACCCCTGTGTTTGGGCTGCACCATTACACTTCAGGTACAGACCAAAACAACCAGCTTCAAAGTGATGCAACCGTGGTTGAACACAAGTTCAGGAGTTGTGGAAAGAATTTTTTTTTGACATGCAACCTGACAAACACCATTTCTGCATTGTAGTGTGAATACGAGGAAATTTAGCTTTCCTTAATGTATGGTTTTCATGTGATGGCAGAAATTATAAGCAATGCTGTGTTGCGTGAGAAAGTGTGTTTTTTGCCTTTATGTCATACAAACAAGCAAAAATAGCAGAAATTATGTAAAGATTATGGCTCAGAAACCCAGCGTACAGCATGCTGTTTTCTATCATTTTCATGTTTTGTTGTGGATGAGAAAGTGTAAGTAGATAGACTGAAAATGATACTGTGACCAAAAAAATGGATGTGCACTAAGCCTTATATTGATATCAATCAATCAATTGGCTCACAGTCACTGGCTCTGGATTATCCGTGCTTGGTTGTTATTCAAGAGATTATAATGGTGGCCAGTGAGTGAAGAAAGCCCAAGAAGACACTCAGCAAAGGGTTTTATTTCTAGGTTTTGAGTCTAGCTACAAATTACGTATACGTGTGTACCATCTGATTAGTTTCAATCTCATTCTAATTTTTATAAGGCAAACGGACTACCATTGCATCCTTAGATACAAAATTGTATCATCGCTATTATTATACCTCATAACCTGGTAAACCAGCAACACCTTTAAAACCTGCATCTCCCTTTGGGCCAGATGGTCCATTTACACCTACAAGTATAAAATAGTATACAGAGTTTCAAGTGGCTTTTATTTAATGTCACAATAAATATACTCTAGCTAATTGTAAACATTGTAGCTGTGGTCTGGATAATATTATATACCTGGAAGGCCTTGAGGACCTGGTGGGCCTTGAGGACCTGTAAGTCCATTGCAACATTCATAGCAGGGCTCCCCTTTATCACCTGTAATAACAAACAAGAAATCCCTGTTTACATACATATGAAAACTTTCTAAGAATAAAATGATGCCAAGCCCACCAAACATGTTTCTGTTTCTTTAATTATATACAACCTATAGTAGAATTTCATCATCATGACAGTTTGTGTACCCTTTGGTCCCAGAAGGCCATCAGTACCAGTAACACCCGGAAGACCCTTGAATTTTTTATTGGTTGGAAGATCTTCGACACATGGAGATAATCAATGAGTAAATGTTATAGAAAACAAGATCAGAAAGAAGACTGAAGATTCTATTCTATTATTAATTTAACAAAATTAATAAAATCACATTTATCACCTCCAATAATGTCAAGTCATGTTATGTAGAAAAATTTTGTAACCTGGAAGCAATACTGAGCCTGGGGGTCCTGGGTCTCCAAGAGGGCCCTGTAGTCCTTGAGGACCATCTCTACCTGGAGGTCCAATCTGATCTGGTGCTGCATTACCCTTCTCCCCTTTGGGTCCTCTTTGGCCTGGTGGACCTGATGGCCCCATAGGTCCAAGGGCATATGAACCTACAAACATACACAAGCTAATTAATTACATGAAGTACTGTACCTACAGGACAGGGAGGATTATTTTTCTATAAAGTTCTAAGAAGAATCTAAAAAGGTTATAAATGTTATAATTTATTTTGTTTTTACATTTGACACAGGTGAAAAAGATGGAAGCTTGGAACATTATCTGTTTGCCTGTTTCAAGGCATTCTCATTTGAATTTTTGTAGGAACTACAGTACAGTATATGTAAGTTTTTCATGCATATTATTTTACCTGCATGTTCTATAATTTTTGGAATGTTTTTAATTAATTGGTTTATATCCTCCACATATTTATAGTTACCTGGAAGTCCTGGTGGTCCTGGAAATCCTGCAATGCCTAGAAATCGTAAAAGATATTAACAAAAAATGTATATTTTTAATTCTTTGCATACTTCACTTTACACCGTAACATTTAACATTTTTGGATGGAATCTCCATTGTCAGCACTTTGTAACCTTCAGAAGTAAAGCAATAATTTTACTTTAATTTTTTGGCATGGGAAAGTTTTCAGGACAGATGAATTGCAGAATTGCGCTTTGCAGTTTCTCATTAAAACTGTTCATTGCTGCTGCGCCCTCATGTCTTCCAAAACAGAGACCTCCAAGACGCAATGAAGATCCACGTCTACAGAGTTGTGATCATCCTAGCTTTTCTCTACGGATCCGAAACCTGGCCACCATCTGAAGACCCTTAAGCATTTCCACCTATGCTGCTTGAGGAGTATCTTTCGCATCAGCTGGGAGAACTACCGTACCAATGCCAGCATCTTAGCGGGAGCTAAACTTCCAAGCATCAAGTCTATCGTCATCCAAAGCCAACTGTTGTGGGCTGGCCACATCATCAGAATGGATGACAGCTGACTTCTGAAACAGATCTTCTACTCCCAACTCAGAGAAGGAAAGCAGTCCAGATGAGGACATAAGAAACAATACAAGGACCTGCTGAAACAAAACCTGAAAAGCTGCAGCATCAACTGGAACAACTGGGAAGACTAGGCCAGAAACCGTAGTGTCTGGAGAGCAACCATCAGAAAAAGAGTCGAGAATTTTGAAAACCAGAGGACAAACCACATCAAGGAGAAGAGGAGGCTGTGCCTTCCCACCACCAACATCTGCAGCATCTTCAACAAATCCTATAAATCAAGGATTGGGCTCCTCAGCCACCTAAGAACTCACCGAGACCAAGTTGCTAATGACTAGGAGAACATCATCCTTGCTTTCAAGGGATAGCCACGACAAATGTGAGTGATAACAGGAATGAACTTGTTTTACAGATGTTCCCCATTCAATAACAGAGTTGTTGTTACATTTAATGTAACTCTAAACAGATAAAAGTATGTGTTCATTAATAAATAAAAATAGGAAATGTTGGCAAATTGCTGTTGTATAAGAGGAATAAAACAGTCAGGAGAAGAATCAGCTTTAGCAGTGTCACAGAACAAAGTAGGAATAGAATTTAGGATACAAAGATTTGAAGCCGGGCGGCACGGTGGTGTAGTGGTTAGCGCTGTCGCCTCACAGCAAGAAGGTCCGGGTTCGATCCTCGTGGCCGGCGAGGGCCTTTCTGTGTGGAGTTTGCATGTTCTCCCTGTGTCCGTGTGGGTTTCCTCCGGGTGCTCCGGTTTCCCCCACA
>JAODLJ010000016.1:38949365-38962560 GCA_027576115.1 Cathorops melanopus
TTCCTGAGAGCTTTTTGCCTGGAGAACCCCAAGGACTGGTCTCAGTTTCTCCCCTGAGCTGAATATGCACAAAATTCACTAAAACACTGCCACACAACTCACCCTATTCCAGTGTGTTCTTGGTTACTGGCCACTGCTATTTCCATGGGATGACTTTCCCATACACATTCTAGCAGTTGACATGTGGTTTCAGCAAAGCAAGCAGGTGTGGGAGAGCATCCATCAGTGCCTGGAACAAGTAGCATGGAGATACAAATTCTATGCTGATAAGCACAGAGTATGCATTGAATTGCATACACTACATTGTCCTGTTTGTGTCTGGGTATTCTTTACTGAATGCAGTGAGGAATACACAGACCTGTACATTGGGGAAATGAAACAACTGCTTTACAAGTGCATGGCTCAACACAGGAGAACCAGTTCCTCAGGCCAGGACTCTGCAGTCTAACTTCATCTCAATAACAAAGGACACTCATTTCAGGACTACAGTGTACACATTTTGGCCAGAGAAGACTGGTGGTTTGAAAGAAGAGTAAAAGAAGCCATCTTTCTCAACCTCTAATGAACATCACTGAACAGAGGAGGTGGTCTGAGACACCACTTATCAGCCACCTACAATGCAGTCCTTGTCACACTTCCCAGAAAACTGAACACACATCCACACCAAGACTCAGCTGACTTCAGTGACTCACATGAGGGCAGAGAGAGCCAATAACCCACAGATCACCCTAATGACCCTCGAGGCTGCCAAAACCATTCGCACCCAGCCTCCAGTGACCCTAACAACCTATTGGATGACCGAGATGGTCAATTACCCTGGTGACCTCAAGGACTCTTTCCAGTTTTTTGGGAAGTGTGCCAAGGACTGTATTGTAGATGGCTAATAAGTAGTGTCTCAGACCACCTCCTCTGTTCAGTAATGGTCATTTGAAGTTGAAAAAGATGGTTTCTTTTACTCCTGGAACCTGGAACTCCCCACTAGTCAGACAGAACTGAAGAAGCCTTTTGGATGAGAGGTGAAACATCTTCAAGGATTTCAAGCAAGTCCATTTGCCTTCTTTAGCACCTATGGGTAATGATGTAATGTTCTGCTATAATTTCAACAATACTGATTATGAAATAAATTATATCAAGGGACGCCGAGGCCCATGTGGTCCCCAAGGTTACAAAGGTCAGAAAGGAGACACTTATTTTTCAGCAGTAAAAGGTGAGATTTGTTTATGATCACATTTTACACCAATTGACTACTTTAATTTTGTCATATTGCAGCAGTTTGTTATTAGCTTGTGTTTTTGGTCTACCTCATAAAAGGTATAAAAGGAGATAGGGGTGATCCCGGGCTCCCTGGTCAACCAGGAGAAAATGGCCAGGAAGGTATTTCAGGACCACAAGGTTCGGTTGGAGACCCAGGACCACCAGTATGTCAATTGTTTGGCAATTACACTAAAAATCTGATTGTCAATAATGGTCTATTTTAACACAGGTTATAATAAGAATGAATGCAAAGGTTCACTAAAAGATTACTTGCTCTCTGTGCCAGATTTCTTAATGATTATCTGAAAATGTTTCTTTGTCATTCCATTTAATTCTCAAAGGATTTTTTTTCTGGTAGGGAAATGGATATCAAGGTCCAAAAGGATACAAAGGTTTACCAGGACCCATAGGGCCTAAAGGTGACCCAGGGCCTCGAGGTCCTCAAGGCCAAGGTATTCAAGGTCCAAGGGGGCTGCCAGGAGAACCAGGAAACCAAGGCATTGATGGTCTGCCTGGATTTCCTGGACCTCCAGGTTCTCCTGGTATGATTATACACATTTCTTTCTAAGACAAGTTCAAAATATATATATTTTTTTTCTAAAAAGTGGTTTGTCCAAATTGCTTAACTAAGCGGGTGGCATTCACACATTTAGGGCCTTCATGTTGTCCTGATAACCCTGGACCTCCAGGACCAAAGGGTGACACTGGCAACCAAGGTAGAATTCAGTTTTTCCACATTGATATAATTGTCCTTAATGTAGGTTGCTTTAGAATGTTGTGATGGTGTGAAATGACAACTTTTTTCTTGTAATAATCAGGAGCTCCCGGGCTACCAGGAGCACCTGGGGATGCTGTTCCTAATGGAATCCCAGGCCCAAAAGGAGAACAAGGAGATTGTGTCTTTGGAGGATTTGGGCCTCAAGGTAAAATTTCTTTTTCATTTGTATTACAATAGATTGTATTCATCAATCTTTGCTTCACTGCTGAAAGTTTAAAAGTTTTACTTTGTAGGTTTTCCAGGATTACCTGGTGATCCAGGTGATCAAGGTCCCACTGGAAGTAGCTATGTTGGCACACCAGGCTCACCTGGGCCACAAGGACCACCAGGGCCCAAGGGGTGTCAAGGTGATGATTTATCTGGCAGTCCTGGACTTCCTGGACTAGTTGGATTACCTGGAAGCCCAGGTCCAAAGGGTACTCGTGGTCTGTTGGGTCCTCCTGGAGTAACAGGTACATTTTGCATGTTAAATAACATTTGTAACCTTTCTTCTTACAAATGTTCGTCTTGTTGACTAAGCTGCTGTGTCTTGTCTAGGAGAAAATGGGCTCCCTGGTCATCAAGGATGTAAAGGGCAGGTTGGGGATGATGGGGACCCAGGTCCACCTGGAATACCAGGGACTATGCCTAATTTTTGTGCTGCTCTCCCAGGTCTGCCAGGTCCCCCAGGACCTGAGGGTCTGCCTGGATTGCCGGGTAAGGTATTGAATACTGTGAATTGATTTAATTTATCTTTACATGATTCACTGGATGCATCTTATAGTATAGCAGGAGATACGTATATAGTACAGCAGGTGCATGTTGGCCCCAAATTGAAGAACTTCTTGTTTTCAGCACCGTCTTTTATTCTCATGCTAGAGCTATAAGGTATTATATTTTTTTGTTGCAGACATGTGTGCCTTCCATGTCACAGCACCACATTATAACCTATTTTTCAGGCAAACATTGTATATTCATGCAGGTATAAAGGGAGAAAAAGGACTGATTGGTATTCCAGGATATGGCCCAAATGGTCCTTCAGGCTCACCTGGCCTACCTGGCCCCCCTGGTTCCCCTGGTTCCCCTGGGCCAAATGGTTCAAAAGGAACAGATGGTGAACCAGGACTACCTGGGCTTCCTGGGATAAAAGGTAAGGCTGCCCTTTCATGTCCTTTCATAAAATCTGGTTAAGTTCAAAATCTTAGCTTTCTATAATCAGTTATGTGATTGCCCTCAGATAACTTAAATCCCTGTGCAAACGTGTTTTAAAGGAATGAATGGGGAACCTGGTTTAGCTGGAGCAAAAGGATTCCCTGGGAAGCCAGGTTTACCGGGGCCTCCAGGCAGGAAAGGAAAGAGTGGTGATCAGGGGCCAACTGGTTTAGCTGGATCCAAAGGTACTTACTCTTACAGTTTGGGAGGCAATTATATACCTTTAAATTTTGGAGCTGTGTTCAATAAAAAATTCCTAACTGATGATGGACTTAACATCAGGTGTTAAGGGAGCTCCAGGGACTCCAGGCAATTTCACCATGCTGAAAGGCAAAAGGGGCTTACCTGGACTCAATGGTGAATCAGGATTCCCAGGACCTAGAGGTAAAAGGGGTCTTATAAGACTTTGCTAGCATCTTAACATGTGATATTTTTTGGTTATTCATCTAAAAGCATGTTATTCAGTAAATGCTATCAACTGTTCAGTACCTACAATGAAATTCACAGGAAAGCTACATATTTATGAGTGTGAGGAATATGAGTCAGGACAACATTTGGGCTCTGTGAGTTTAAGGGATTATTTGTGTTACATAAAAATGGCCTTGTTGTGGTTTGATTAAAAAATTATAAGCCCAGCCTCATTTGATTTATTTGTGAAATTTGGCAAGTCATATACTACATACAAATCATAAATCGCAGAAAGTAAATGCAAAGAAAAGGATTCTTTTATCAAATTCATTCCCATCAGGATATCAAGGTCAATCTGGGTTGCCTGGTAAACCGGGTCTGGATGGATTAGATGGTGCCCCCGGATTTCAGAAAGGTTTGCCTGGCTTGCCTGGAAGACTTGGCCTGCAGGGACCACCAGGCCCACAAGGGCTCAAAGGATATCCAGGTGATGAGGGATTCCCAGGATGCACTGGAGAGCAGGTGAATAACTATTTGTCAAATTATTCTAAGCTGGATAGTTATCTGGTGGAATATGATATGCAGATGAAATAGATTGTAAAACAGATTTCTATTTATACAGGGTGATATAGGTTTCCCTGGATTAAATGGTCCCCCAGGCTACCAAGGGCTGCCAGGCAACAAAGGTATGATATGTAACAAAGGTTTTATTTGAGAAGCACTTGTTATGTGCCACTCCTCTGTACTTCATTTTTCTATGTTATCCACATGAGCTGCCCTGACTCATATTCCAGTTTTCATTGTCTGTGTTGTACGCTCCAGCCTGGCTTCTTTATCACATCATATTACAAAGTTAAATGAGTCAAAGACCTTGCAATTTTTGAACAGATTCTGGCTTTAGTTCCTTTTACCACTTAAGTTATAGCAGCTATAAACTCATTCTCTCATCAGCCCCTCTTTTCAATATCTCTTGGAGATCATGAGATGAAATAACATTGTCATGTGACAGAGAAACCTCAAATTGGAAACACCTTGATCTGTGTTGGAAAGCTTAAAGGTAGAGCTTTACTCTGACAATATAATCTGGTGATGATTACA
The DNA here is from genome assembly GCA_027576115.1 of Cathorops melanopus. NCBI lineage: Eukaryota > Metazoa > Chordata > Actinopteri > Siluriformes > Ariidae > Cathorops > Cathorops melanopus. The sequence goes on from JAODLJ010000016.1 coordinate 38,954,095, forward strand.
CTAAACTATAGTTAGCCTTTTTATTCATACAACACAATACGTTTCTCAGATTTATAACTTTGTAAATTTCATGTTAATATGTTACTTGACAACATGTTTTCCAGGTGACAAAGGGGACAGTACTGGTTGTCCTGGTCCTGCTGGACCAAAGGGGAGTAAGGGTGAAAGTGTATGCGTAGGTCAGATTTTTTATTGTTGTTTTCATTTTTTTTTTTATTAGAGACAGGTGACAAATTAAAGGAAAACTGGAAACCTTATCTTTTTAAGGTTTTGAGCTACCTTGGGCCAGTCAAACTGCTTCAGTGCCCCTTTGATGTTATGCCCCCCCCCTTGGCATAATATTTTTCTTTGAATTTGTCACCCATCTTTAGATTTATAGTCTAAAATTATAGTCTCTGTGTACTGTGTAATCTAATTATTTATATGTGCCATGTTCCCTCTCTTTTCTAGAATGTCCTGTGTGTGATTTTGTGCCAAATTAATTAACCAGGAGTAAATATCAGAACTTAGTTGAAGTAGAATACTGTATAAAGTACTATCTTCCTGTCACAGCTGAATTTGGAGATCCAGGAGACCCAGGGAACCTAGGACATCAAGGTCCACAGGGACAGCCTGGTCATCCTGGTCCCTCTGGGCCACCAGGTCCTGATGGATATCAAGGTAACCTCCTGCCTTGTCAGAAGCAATGAATGTCTCTAACTTGTTTGGGTTAAACCTCAAGATGCATTTCTTTGTGTTGATAGGAAATAGAGGTCCTCCAGGGTGTTCTGGTCCTTTGGGTCCTCCAGGCATTCCAGGGTTTCTTGGACCTAAAGGGCATCTAGGTCTACCAGGTCAGAAAGGTAATGATGAGGAGCAACACCTCTCCAGTGTTTCCAAATCCACAAACTATTTTCCTCTCTTGAAATCCAAGTTTATTGAGGTGTTATTGTGCAGGGAAAAAAAGGTAAACAGGAGTTTATTTTTATTCCAGGAATTCAAGGACCACCAGGTCTTGATGGCCTAGATGGACTCCCTGGTCCAAAAGGAGAGAACGGCTGGCATGGTGAGATGAAAGTAGAGAGTAACATATTCATATAATTTGTGTAGATATGTACATCTGATATTGCAATCTTTAAATCGCAGGTAATTATGTTCTTGGCTTTCCCGGGTTACAAGGTGATCCAGGAGACCAAGGCCCACCTGGTGATCCAGGAATCCCAGGAGACATTGGGCTTGGGCCCAAAGGACAGATTGGATGTCCTGGACACCAAGGTCACAGAAAGTGTTTAAAAATCACATATTGTTATTTGAACTGAAGTTACAGTTTAAAGCAGTTCTTTGTTGTTTTAGGATATTAGAATATCTAAAAATGTATAATTTTAGATGATGTTCTTTTTGAGTTTGCAGCAAATTGTTTTTTCTACACTTTATTTATTGATTGATTGATTGTTGATGTATGGCATGTTTTGAGGATGTGGCTGTTTCTTCAGGTCCCCCTGGTAATCCAGGTCTACCTGGTGCCCCAGGTGCAAGGTGTGATTCATTAATTCAAGGACTCACTGGGGATAGAGGACCAATTGGTTTTCCAGGACAACCAGGTTTATAAATTTTTACCTTCTCACTAACTGAATGTAACTGAACTTTGAATACAGCCATTTATTTGTAACTGTCATTTTTACTATTCATTACCTTAGGTCCGCCTGGTCCTCCAGGTTTAGCTGTTTCTGGAGATCCTGGAGATGAAGGACCACCAGGACTACCAGGGCAAGATGGTGTAAGAGGTTCAGTTGGATCCCCAGGAGCTACTGGCTTTCCTGGACCACCAGGAGTCAAAGGTCAGGCTGTATTACTGTGTACATGCTAATGCAAAATCATACTCATGATTATTCAAATCTGCTCAAAGTGTTTCTCCAATTTTAATTCTTGCAACAGGACAGAAAGGACTTCCTGGTTTAATAGGTTTACCTGGATCAATAGGTTTGAAAGGAAGTGATGGACCACCAGGGTTGAAAGGTGAAAAAGGGATCACAGGGACCAGGGGTAAGTCTTCACAACTACAGTATCTTTGGGTAAAACATGTGTGAAGCTTCCATGTTTAACCATTATTTGACAATTGTTTAAAAGTTTATATAGTCTATAGTTTTGAACATCCTTTGGACCAAATGAAGAAGATATCATTACAATTTTTTATTTTTTTTTTAAACTTGCATTTTCTAAGTTGAAATAGTTGTTTGTGTCCTGTACTGGCCATTATTCCAGGTCCCCAAGGTCGTAATTGTACAGTGGTACCACCCACTCTGAACCCCCCTCAGTGTGGGCCACCAGGACAACCTGGGGTGCCAGGACCTCCAGGATACCAAGGAGTACATGGACACCCTGGAAATCCAGGAGCAATTGGTAATGTCTTCTCCTAAACCCTTTACAGGATCAGTGGAGTGTTGACATTACAAAGAAATGTGACTCAATGTTATTTTGTGACTTCTTTAGGTTCCAAGGGTCAGACAGGCCCTTATGGGTTACCTGGGAAACCAGGAACTCCAGGACTTCCAGGCCCACCTGGAGATGCTGGAGATCATGGACTAGATGGTTTTGTGGGTCCACAAGGTATAAAAGTAGCAGACAGCCTTCATTAACTTCCTTTAATTTTTATGACCACATTGTCTCACTCAATAAGAGTTTTTTTTTTTTTTTACATCTATCACTCTGCTTTTCCACATTCTCTTTTCTAGGCCCACCAGGGCTCCCAGGTGAGCCAGGTTTCCCAGGGTCAGTGGATCCAGTGGACTCTGGCTTTCTCCTGGTTATCCACAGTCAGTCAGAGGTGGTGCCGCAGTGTCCAGCAGGCATGCCTTTACTCTGGAGTGGTTATAGTCTTCTTTATTTGGAAGGCCAGGAGAAAGCTTACACACAAGACCTGGGTAAAATTTCCTTCTGGGCTGTCAGAACAAATCTTCATTATACTGTATTATGTTTATGTATTCAAAGGTATGGAATTGTTACCAAGCTGTGCTGAGCTGTTTGGTGGAAAGGTGCAATAAAATGTTGCCTTTTTACGGTTCCTGGATGCCAAATCTCTTGAACAGCTGGCAAATATTTGTTTCGGTTTTAATAACATATAGGTGTTAACTGAGCAAAATCATGTAAGTTGATGTGTATAATTCTATGGTTAGCATTGATTTCTGCTCCCTGTCTCTATGTTTAGGCCGAGCTGGCTCCTGTCTGCGTGTTTTCAGCACCATGCCCTTCTCCTACTGTAACTCTGCCGCCTGTCACTACGCCAGTCGCAATGACAAATCCTACTGGTTGAGCACCAACAACCCTTTGCCTATGATGCCCATATCATGCGGGGAGATCTACCAGTACGTCAGCCGCTGTGTGGTGTGTGAAGCTCCAAGTCCAGCCGTAGCAGTCCACAGCCAGAACACCAGTGTGCCCAGCTGTCCAATCGGCTGGAGAAGTCTATGGATTGGCTACTCGTTCCTCATGGTGAGTGTGTCCTTGCAGTTACTGGGTTCTCCTACTGCTATATCTGTGAGCCCCAAATGAAAGAAAGAAATTTGGTGCTTGTTGAAAGAACGTTTTTGCCAATCGCACACAGGCTTGTTGGTTGACTTCCCTCTAATGAGGTCCAAGTGGAATAATGTCTAATCAGGTCACCTTTAAAAGCCCTTCACTTGTTTTAAAATAGGAGAATAAGTTCTCCTATTCTGATGGTACAAATTGAATACAGTGTATTGGTTGATATTTGGGTCAAATTTGTGAATGCAGTTAAATTCCATAGATGTTTCTTTTCCATCTTTGTATAGTAGAAGTGTAACACAATTCCACTATCTGTATCTGTACTTGGATTAAACCTGAAGCAATAAATCTAGATGTATGCTGTATGTCAGTATATTATTGGTGCTAACGTGTATATGCTATCTCAGCACACTGGCTCAGGTGATGAAGGTGGTGGTCAGTCTCTCACCTCATCAGGAAGCTGTTTGAAGGACTTCAGGACTCAGCCGTTTGTGGAGTGCCAGGGTCCACGTGGGACTTGCCATTTCTTTGCCAATGTCTACAGCTTCTGGCTGACCGGCGTGAGCCATGAGCAGGAGCATGGCTTAGCACCAAAAACTCGCACTCTCAAGACCATGTCGCAGCAGCGAGCGTGGATCAGCCGCTGCCATGTTTGCATGAAGCAGTGATGAACTGAAGCGGCCGGGTCAGCATAGTTCATTCCCAAATGTCTTCGATTTATGATTTCTTTTAATGAGCTATAATAAGGTTTATAAGCTATAATATAAACTGTTTGACTTTATAAGTAGTTGATAAGAAAAACATCTTTAGTACACTAATCATTGGGAATTCACATAAATTCACATCTTACTACAGATTTACTTCAAGTTACTTATTTTTAATATTCTATTATTTATTTTTGTGTTACTTAATATTAATACGCCATGATTTGATTATCAGAGAAAAGATAAACGTTTTTGTCCATCCAGGCTTGCATTATATTTTTGTTGTTGTTGTTAATAATTATTAATAAATTGGTACGTGTGTTTTTCGCTCTAGTAGAAGCCACCATCAAGGTTTTGAGAATTCCAGAAACATTCCCTCATCCAGTACACTTGTTAGTTGCTGCTAGCTGCCGAGTTTAGCATTTGAAATCTGAGTGGAAGTTTTTCAGCGATTATGATTCGGTAACTAGCTAGCTAAAGATTACCATTCCGGTGATACTGGAGTAAGACAAGGCAAGCTTGGATGTTTTTAGCTAGCTAACAAACTTCATGACGTGAAGCAGATATGGTGACTAGTGAAATATCTTTGGTAAAATATGATTGTATGTGTTGCAGATAATCCAAACACTTTTTAAAAAGTATTTTCTAAATGCTAATCTCTCTTTGCCAGTGGTTTTCGAACATTAACTACATACCGGTAACTAGCAAGCTACTGAACGCTCTGTCAAGCAGCTACTGTACACATTAAAGCAGATGATTTTGTGGAAATGTCTGTGGTAAAACATATACGGTATATGGATAGAAATTCTAGCATTTAGCATCACGTATTTTCAGAGTTTCTAGCTGTATTTGAGCAGCGTACACGATTTTAAAAGCAGAAAGACTTGCTATACGTTTAATAGCAGATTGAAATTCATATTTATTTCTCTCAGAAAGACCCTCATGACAACCAGTATACGTCATTCATTTTTGTTTCCTCAAACAGTACTATACAGATAAGAGAACACTCAGTGCAATAAGACAAAGGACGTAGTCTTTCTACCAGTCACAGTGCACATTTTACATACAGAGAGATTGTACATGGGTACAGCGATCCTTAACCAGCACCCTCGGGGAGCTCCGTAGTGAATGTCAAACAATCATGGAATAAATGATCTGCATACATTGTAGACACAGAGGAATAAAAAAACATACCATAGTATGGCCACATAGTCATGGCTACTCTGATGTTGTGTTTTTGCTTCATTTAAGCCAGGTTTACACTGTACGATTTAGTGGCAAATCATGCTAATGGGCAGAAAAAATGACCGCAAGCTCACTTTGAACAGACAGCATTTGGAACGGGAATCCAGTGGTGATGGGTTTTGATTTGTCTATACTGAAGAAATTAAATTGACAAAAGTACGAATGGTGTAGATCTAGATTGGAGATTCTGCCTCACGGATTCGGGAGCGACAGTCACTGACTCAGACGCAGCTATTCACAAATGTTTCTTAGTTTACTGAAACACAAACGTGAGTATACACTCGCTGGCCACTTTAAAAGGAATGTGTTCTTGAGTCTAAGATTCCTGTTCTTGGCTGCAGGAGTGGAACCCAATGTATCCTTCTGCTGTTGCATGATGAGATGCTTTTCTGCTCACCATGGTTGGAAAGAGTGATTATATGAGCTACTATATCCTTCTTGGGGGAAAAAAAAGCTTGAACCACCAATCTGTCCATTTTTCTTTGACCTCTCTTATCAACGAGACATTTGTTTCCACACACAGAACTGTCCCTCACTCAACTCACTCAGTTTTTTTTTTTTGTTCTTCGCACCATTCTGTGTAAACTCTAGAGACTGTTGTGTGTGAAAACCCCAGGAGATCACCAGTTCCTGAAATACTCAAACCAGTCCATCTGGCTCAAACCAACACCCATGATGCCACAGTGAAAGAAAGTCACACTCTGAGATCACAGTTTTTCCCATTCTGATGTCTGAACATTGTGAACATTAACTGAAGCTCTTGATTTGTATCTGCATGATTGTGCTGCTGTCAACTGCTGATTAGAAACAGAATGTGTATGGGTGTACCTAATAAAGTGGCCGGCGAGTGTATATCCACATTCAAGAGTGTGGTTTAGCTAAATAATGGGAAGATGTGATTTCAGGAAGCCAAGTGAAGATAAGCCTCAAGGATTTAACTGAAACTAGCCAAAACAAGTTGCAAGCATGCCAAACAAATATCTGTATCAAATGGCGTCCCCTTTTACCGAGTCATGAACAACTCTAAACTTTTAAAACAAGTTTTCTCTAGGCATAACGCTGCTAGTATTATACCAAGGGATCTTCATTGTAAAATTTGACATGAACAACGTTATCGCTCAGTCCGTTATAGAATTCGGCGAAGATTTTATTGGGATCAGCTGACAATTATTAACTTTAAAAGAGTGTTAAAATCATACAGTGTAAAATAGGCTTCAGTCTGACCATGAGATTGTGATTATGTGCATATACACCATTTTCTTTCTCTTCCAAAATGGCTGTATGTGTTAATACTTAGTTCACTGTAAGCTCAGTATGATGCTGTTAGAAGCATCAACACAATTTCTTACTCTTACAAATGCAAACACTGCATTAGCTAGTGTTAGCGAGGCTACACTCTGATACCGTTTGACTCAGTTACAGTGCGTTACCTTTACCTACATGATGTTCATGGCAAGAATGAAAGGGGATGGGATTCACTTCCGGGGTGGACAAATCAGTAGTCTGACACAAGCAGAGAAGCAAATCTAGTGCAAAGTGGTCATATAATTAATTCTCTTGCGAGCACAATGCACATCACATTGTGGTTGAACATATCAAGAGAATATAAGGACATTAGCAACTTAGCAAAATTAATTTTTGCTTTTGTCATCCACCCTAACATCATGTGCTACATCAAAAACTTCAAGATAGATTTATTTTTTTTTTTTTTCAGGAGTGAACAAGTACTGTGGTTACACAGTCGCCCCTTAAACAGTTCATAAACTTATTTCCCTTAGTCTGGATTAATGGATTTAACGAGACAACTGGCTTATTTGTTCTTCCTCTTATTATTGTTATTCTTTCAGCTGCTCCCATTAGGGATCGCCACAGCAGATCATCATGATCCGCACATTTGATTTGGCATAGGGTTTTACACCAGATACCCTTTCTGAAGCAATCCTCCCCAATCTATCCAGGCTTGGGACTGGCACTAAGTATGTACTGGCTTGTGCATCTCCAGTGGCTGGGTATTTTTACCTAATCTGCATGTCTTTGAACTGTGGGAGGAAACCGGAGCACCCAGCGGAAACCCATGTAGACTCGGGAGAACATGTAAACTCCCTTACGACACATTACATTATGGTATCTGCTACTTTTTAGCCTTGTCAGTTAGGTTCCCAGGCAACCAAAACACAAGATTGGTCAGTACATACGGTAGGAGCTTTCACTTTCCCAATGGGCTAGCTAATGAACTTATCATTTGTCCACCCCTGACTCCAAAATCCCAGATTCAAAAATACTTTGGAGATGAATAACCACTTGAACTAATCTGAATGGTTGAGGTAGAGGGAGGGTGACAAGTATCCAACCATCTGATACAGAAGACTGTGGGAGTGCATTTTTTCCCTCTATTATACCCAATTACTGAGTGATGTAGCGACAGTTGCTACGTCCTTTAAGGCTCCAGCTCAGAGCCATTGGTCATTGGTTTAAAATGCCCTAACAGGGCTGATTGTGTCCATCACAATTCCATCAAATCACACTTATTAATACAGTAAGCATGACCATGCCAATAAATTACCTCATTCTAAAAACCTTCTTAAACAAGCACAAAATATTTTAAATAGTTTTTAAAGATTTAAAGAATACTTCAAGATTACCGATTGTCATTCATCTCTGGGCAACCACAGGCCCAAACTAACAGTTACAACACCTTCTGGGATTTCCAAACAGAAAAATCGCCCAATAAAAATAGGTTCCCTAGGATAAAAGGGATCCTACTCTACATCCTAGTCTTACCTTCCATTACCCTTTCATAAACTTGTACTGGTTACTCTTCTGCTGTGCCATGTTTGTACATTGAATTCATTCATGCTTATATAGCATACAAAACCTTCAATTTTGACTTGCATACTAAAGCCAAAGCTCACATAAAAACATAAATAATAATAATAATAATAATAATAATACAACCCCAATTCCAAAAAAGTTGGGACAAAGTACAAATTGTAAATAAAAACGGAATGCAATGATG
>JAODLJ010000016.1:39144032-39155451 GCA_027576115.1 Cathorops melanopus
CACTGTGAGATCACAATTTTTCCCATTCTGATGTTTGAACACTGTGAACATTAACTGAAGCTCTTGATTTGTATCTGTGGGATGTGCTGCTGTCGAGGGATCGGCTGATTAGAGAACTGCAGAAAACAGAACAACAGGTGGATTCCTAATAAAGTGGCCAGTGAGTGTAAATTATAGACTTGTGTAGTTTTGTCTCATTAGGCCTGCATTTCTAGTCATTTTCAGGTTTTATCCCCATCTTTATCATCGTTCATGCCTCAAGATGAACCTCAGACGCGGCTTCCACCAGCCTCACGGCCTGATTCACAACCCAGAATCCTTCTGGACGCCAAATACGGTTCTGTAGGTTCAATTCTCGTTGTTGTTGTCATCGTTGTCATTGCTTATTAGCTCAGAGTTTACCATAAATGAATAGATTTTGACATATACAGAGGCCCGGAGCAGGCCGCTAACGTTAGCCATGCGTGTTTTTCACTAATCTGGAGAATTCAGCGAGGCTGAGAGTCGTGACTCTAAACTCAATGGGGAATGGCTGAGGTCCAGTTGTTTTTCTTTAAACTTCCCCTGGAATGCTAAATGAACCTCTCAGGCTGTGCTCGCCAGGACTTTAGATGAGCTCGTACCAGAGACCATGCTGTGCATGTTCCTCGTAGCATGTTTTTAAAAAAATTATTTAAGTAAATGCTTTCATCCAAAACATGTTCACCAGAACATTCAAAGCTCCATCTTGGTTTTCCTTCAGCATTTCAACCAAAAAAAAAAAAAGTTTAAACATATGTTTATGTGGTAGTCATAGCTACCGAATACAACCCTAGCTAAACACAGTTAGCTTTTGTCCAACCTGGATTGCAGTGTTATTTTAGGCTACATGTCAAAATTAGAAAATATTTGACAGTCAATAAATTTAAACTGTGCAACTTTGACCCAAATAAATAACATTTAGAAATGTGAGGAGTGACTTATTTAGTTAACACACTCATGATTTATAAGTTTGCTAGCAGATGTAGCATGTAAATACGACCACATTCATGCTAATTCAGTTCTTTATATTCTCTAGCTAGCATTGCTTAAATAATAAATTGGTGAAATAAAAAAATGTACAGTTTTAACTTTATTCTACAAACAAATATTTTATTTCTTTTTTTTCATATTCTTTTTTTGCTGCATAGCCTAAAATAAGGTTTCAGTCCATGCTGGATCTGTTCTTTGCTAGGTTTGTTTTCAGTAGCGACAGTTACAACACAAATATTTTCTGCTTCAGTATCAACCGAGCTTGCTAACTGAAGTTAGCAAGGCAACTATTGTCAGTCACAATCCTCAAAATCAAAACCTCAAAATATTGTGTAAAATCAACTTGTACTAAGCTTTATTTTTGTAATTTACCAAAACGTCTGAAGTAAATTTTGATTTTCCGTCTAATTTAGTCTCATTTTCATTGTGACTCTGTCGTTAGATTGTATGCTAGTTATTTAGCGAGCTAGTTAGCAAGCTAATTTGACTTTGTAGCCTGTCAAAAAGTACAAGGACTCATTTGATCACTTCATAAACATTGTTAGGGGTTTTAAATCATGTCTTAATGCTTAGTAAACTCAACTATCTGTATCTGTATTTTGTTAGCTCCGAGCTGAAAATCTTCGCAATTTTCTACGTTAAAAGGTGTGGAGGAAAGAACCTCAGCTAACTATGCTGCGTATTTCTAACACCAGACCTGTGCTGTTTGAGTAAATTTTTGGGTGGAGAACAGGAAATTGTACATTTTATATTTTAGTTTTGACCAAAATATTTATTTAATTAGCCAGTTAGTTAGCATGAATGCATTAGCAGGAGCTGTTATACGCCACAATTATTGTCATTTGCTAATAATTGTGGTGTTATTGGTAAAGTTTGTGCTTTTTGTCACAGATGAAATGCTAATGTGTGCGCGTATGTGTGTGTTTTGAGCCCAGTTGAGAGACAGTTTGTGTTCTGTGTGTGTTTGACTACACTGACAGCTTGTCTGCAGCTTGAAGCTTCATTCACAGGGTTTGTGTGAGCAAGTGTGTGTGTGTGTGTGTGTGTTATTCATCGGTTTGTTGATCGCGCTGCCTTTCGAACCGAAAATGAGACACACGCAGCCTCTTCGTTCCAAATGTCCATCCCACAGTGTATAACAGGAAGAGCACAGTTTACAAGCCATGCTGTGTGTTTACACGGCTGAAGCCACGCTTCCGAAATCACTAGAGGACTCAGCCCGCGCCGCGTGAGCCCCAAACTAAATAAAGAGCTCATCAGCGGCAGCCATTACTCTCCTGCCTGGAGACATATTTGGCCACGGACACAAGCGTTCAGTGGTGTCATTTATTTCGCTTTAACATCGTGTTATGTGCTTTTATATTTACAGGCCTGATGTTAATGAGGTTTTTCATTAGAACTAATACGTGTATCAGGATTAGACCTACATCTTTTATATCTTTGTCATGATAATCGCCCAAAATTTCTCATACGTAGCTAGGGCTGTTACGATATTAAATTTGAACAGTATGATAACCTTGCCTAAAAATATCACGGTGTCACAGTATTAATCAACCGTGCCATGAAATTTAAATTTTTGAGAAAAACGTTTCCATAAAATATTTTATATTGTCAGTATTTATTACACCGAGGCAAAAAATATAACGCTGTTCGGTTTAATTGTGGTCAGCAATGCCGAGTTCTCATGCGCATTAGAAGTGGGACAGGTTTGCAAACAAAATAATAAAGAAATAAATAGATTGTGGAGTTGCAGTCTTTTGTTAGTAATTCATCAACACATATGAGATAAATGTTGACGTTACAGATGATTTTGTGTCTTTTTTCTTTTTTTTATGTTGCTGTGTTTTTAGCTTCTCCAAATTACCGCTTAGCTAGTTAACAAGCTAATCGACGACATAGCCTGCAGAATTTAAGATAAAAAAATAAAAAGAAGACAGAAAGAAAGACAGAACAAAACAATAATAATTTAGCGTAGTCTTCACTGTAAATAATCAACTGCTAGATATTTAGCTTGCTAATTATCAAGTCAGTACTGTATGTTTAGTGTAATATTAGTTGTACAAAGTCTTTTATTAATATTTTGTCAACACATCTGAGGTAAATGTTGATATTTTCAATGATTTAGTCTCATTTTCACGATCACTGTGTCTTTAGTTCGTTCACTGCTAGTTGGAACCAGAAACAAGGAATAAGGTATATACACACTCACTGATCACTTTATTAGGAACACCTATATATCCACCTGCTGTTTTCTGCAGTTCTCTAATCAGCCGATCCCTCGACAGCAGCACAATGCATCAAATCATGAAGATACAAATCAAGAGCTTCAATTAATGTTCACAATGTTCAAACATCAGAATGGGAAAAATTGTGATCTCAAAGTGCGACTGTGAGAGGTCAGAGATCAGAAAATGGACAGATTGGTTTGAGCTTTTTTTCCAGGAAGGATATAGTAACTCAAATAATCACTCTTTACAACCGTGGTAAGCAGAAAAGCATCTCAGCATGCAACAGCAGAACAGAAGAACACACTGGGTTCCACTCCTGCAGCCAAGAACAGGGATCTTAGAATCAACACCAAGTTCCTATTAAAGTGTCCGGTGAGTGTATATACTGTACATATTATGGTTAAAGTGTCTGAGACGACACTGAAAATCTGGGATTTGTTTCTATATTTTTTTAATTTAAATGTCGGAATATTCAGTATTCAGTATTAAATTTAACGTGAACTCCTTTGTATGAAAAGTCTGCTTGTCCTCGAGTTCCACTGTTCAGATGATACCCTGATGGATCTGATAACATCAGGGTTTATACAAACTCATACAATTCACGTCAGCGTGAATACATGCTGTCATTAAAGTTAAAATGAGATGAACCAAGTGCTAAGAAATTCATGCTTTCTCTCAAGTTGCTGCTGCTAATCATCTCTAATTGCAGATATAACTAGAAGAGCACTAGGTCGAGTTCTTACCACCGCCAAGCTACATGTTATTAACATCACCATCAAATCACTTGAATACTAAAGCTGTACACCAAATTTCATCCAAATCCGTTCACTACTTTTTGAGTTACGTTGGGAAGAGAAAAAAAAATCCTGGATCCGCATACACATCTGGATTTGCATCAAAATCTAATAAATTGTTCCTTGGATCATGGCCCATCCTTCCTCCAAATTTCATCAAAATCCGTTCACTACCTTTTGAGTTACGTTGGGAACAAACAAACAAACAAACAAACAAACAAAGGCAAAAATATAACCTCCTCCTGGTGGAGATAATAATAAATTATAAAAACAGAGGCTAGCTTGCTGTTTACATCCCTTAAATGATTCATGCGAGGAGGGAAAAAAAAGCAAACACGTACTTGTGAAAAATTCTTTGAAACATTATGCGACGTGTCGAAACACCACGTGTGACTTTTCTGTAATGGTCGTCTGTCCTGAATGTTAAATTTATTTATTTATGATTTTTTTCAAATGCTGGAAATATATCATAACTGATATCTTACATACATCTTAATACAGACTAAATCATCTAACAGTCCTCATTTAGACATTATTCGAAAATAGATAAAATACTGTTTTTCCAATTTTATGCGTTTCAAATTAAAAACCTGCATTTTTTGTATAAAATAATATCATATATAGGGTGGCACGGTGGTGTAGTGGTTAGCACTGTTGCCTCACAGCAAGAAGGTTCTGGGTTTGAGCCCAGCAGTTCTCCTTGTGTCAGCTGGGATAGGCTCCAGCTTGCTCGTGACCCCATTTTGTTTTGCTTTACTCACGGAATATGAGCTGATAGCCTAGTAGTAGAGTAGCCAATCAGGGCACATGATTGCTCATATCCAGTGAATGTGGGTAGAATAAATAATATGATACTCTATGATATATAGAGGATATTACACGGTTGTGTGAAGATTATGAAGTTTATCTTCGAGTGGTGAATATATTCATGAGTGAGTGATGCGAACGAGTGAAATATTTTCAACATGAGAAGATAAACTTCATATTTTCGCGCCACTGTGTAATGTTCTTTATATTATATGGACACATCCACAAAAACAAACAAACAACAACAAATGCAAGTTAATCAAAACTAATTTTAATTTTGAAATGGTTCGCCATTTTGATAACGCCTGTCTAGTCAGCAGGAAAACACTGGGAGTGACGTCATTGGAGTGAAATATTGGGAAATATGTCACTCAGATCCTTGATGTATTTCATATGAAAAATGTGAGTTTTTCAACACGGGAAGATAAACTTCATATCATCAAGCCAACATGTGATTTTCTTTTTATTATATCGACACATTCACAAACAAAAAGTCCCCAAATTTATCAAAACAACTCCCTCACGAGTCACATATATAGATGTATGTCCCGATTTTGGTTCTCCATGTCCCGAATGGAGCGCGGGGGAAAAACACGAGTGGTGTATTTCTCAGTAAAACACTCGTGTCTGTGTAATATAAAAGGTTATTTGTTCTTATAGTGTGTCTTGTTCATAAAAAGGTTACAGGTGGGGGGGGGGAAAGAATTCCGAGATCCACGTCTTAACTTTTTGGTAGAATGTTGTTTTATTTTTTCCGCCCACGTTGTTCTCTGAACCTCCTTGAGAAAGTCTTTGTGCAGGAGTGAAACTCAGATAAAGCAGCACCTGTCTGTCAGGAGAGAAACAGCCATTTAATCGCGAAGCGGAGATGACGCTGTTGTTATTCGGGCAGCAGAGTGGTGATTATCATCACTGCCTTTGTTGGACATGAGACTGAGGCTTTATCATGGTAATGTACAGAGACAGGTGCTGGTGAAGTGGCCACTCGAGACCTTGACAGATCTATTAAACTCATGGGTGTGGTGGAGGGACGCGACGGTGTGCCATTAGTGCAACATGTTTATCATCAGGAGTTCTGCGAGAGCAAAAAATCTTTTATCCGCCATATCGCGTTCACCAATTGGATAATTCATTGAACATAATATACTGAAGCTCTTTGTGTATGTATTGGATTATTTGAACTCATAGTCACGTAAATATTTTTAGGTTATCTGTTTCCGGTAGCTACCTGACTGACTCTGAGCGATGTAGAAAACTCATTCGCGTTCTGATTAAAGTCCAGCGTTATACTTTTATACCGTCTTTTAATGTGATGATACAAAAAGCAAATCGTTCCACTTCCAATAGACAGGTTTAATATCATCTCAGACCTCGCCAGAGCGCACAGGTCAATATAACTATGACTTTTTTTGTCACTAACGTGACCAAGAACTGCCTACTTTTATAAGACGTCGATACGTTGTGCTTGAATGTTCTTCACTACAGTGATTTATATAATCCTGCTCAGAAAAATCTTATTCAAAAAGTTGCCTTTGGTGTCAAAAGTCAGTGCACTGTTGTGGACACGAAGGCACAAAACCAGCCAGGATTCTGAAGCTCGTCGCCAGAAAAGTGTGCGATCAGAAAGGTGTAAACTCGGGCTTGTGCAGCTCATCGTTTTTTACCAGTGGACCAGAAATTCAGAAAAGTTGTTAACATTTATGTGACATCCCAAATAGGCGGTTTTATTAAATTTCGTGTTGTATTTTGATGAACAATAGCGAAGAATGTATCAAAAATAAACCTCCAGCTCCATTAACATCCATACATTAGCCATAAATAGATTTTCAGTGTAAAACAAAAAATATCCTCAATGAGGCTGGAGCTCATCCTGGGCACTGTTGTTGTGTGCAAGTTTGAAATCTGATCACTCCTGTAGGAGTAGCAGCGATTTGATTTTTGTGAAATTGCATATGACCCCTGTGTAGCTGCATCTATGGCAGGCGGCGCCACCTGGTGCACAATTTTTGTTGGAATGTGTCTTTAGAGTCTTCTGGGTGAGTTTCGGTGAAAACGTCCCAGCAGTTTATGAAGAGTAGCGTTTAATCTGACGAGTCACCCAAAAATTTCAAACACCCATAAAATCGTAAATATGACAGGTGGCGCTACCATCCTGACTACCTTTATACACTCCAACCTGCGGAACATTCCATATGAGTTTGATCAAAATCTGATCAGCCCTATAGGACGAGTAGCTATTTTTTTTGTGAAATTGCATATGACCCCTGTGTAACCTCATCCATGGCAGGTGGCGCCACCTGGTGAATAATTCTTGTTGGAACGTGTCTTTAGAGTCTTCTGGGTGAGTTTCAGTGAAAACGTCCCAGCAGTTTATGAAGAATAGCGTTTAATGTGACGAGTCACCCAAAAATTTAAAACGCCGATAAAATCGTAAATGTGACGGGTGGCGCTACCGTCCTGACGACTTTTATACACACCAACCTGCGGAGCGTTGTGTGCGAGTTTGATCAAAATCTGATCAGGGTGGGTTTCCCAAAAGCATTGTAGCACAAAGATCATCGTTAAATGGTAGAGCAAGCATCACAATGAACTCTCTCTCTCCTAGTTAAGATGCTTTTAGCGTTCAGAGGCTTTTAGGAAACTCACCCCAGTCCTGCAGGAGGAGTAGCGGTTTTTGTAAATTGTGGACGGATGATGGATGATGCTTGATCGTATAAGCTCATCCAGCCTGGCCTACAGCCGTATGAGCTAAAAATATATAAATCAGTGCAATAAATGTGCAAAATAATAAATCTTTGTGTTTGTTACACTATTTAATGGAATGTGCCAATTTTTAAAATGTATTCGCCGGTTCCTTGGGTATAATCGTTGGTTCTGGAACAGCGCGCGCAGCATGGAAGCTCGTATCCGTTAACACAGCCGTCTTTATAGCTCAGTGAGTGGATCTCCTTGAATGGAGGACGGGGTGTCTCCTTCCCCCCCCGAATAAACTTGAAAACGTGCAAAAATGCAGCCAGCTGTCTCTCCTGTTCTCTTTGATATTTACATTGAATTCTGATGCTGTTCTCAGGTCACATCATCACAGGATTTGTCATGTCATCTCATGAGGCACGTTGTATTTGTTTTTTGTTTGTTTGGTTTGTTTTTTTCCCCTTCCCTTCTCTCTCTCCTCCTCACAGTTTCCTGCCGTTTAAAGAATCCACGATCCTGGGCATATACTTTGGAGCCTTCAACTTCATGGACACTTTCAAAGGAAGACTAAAGAAAGTGAATTAATCGGAGTTGAATTTGTGTGATTTCGACAGCGTTCTATTTCTTATTTTAAGAAGACGGCGTTCGAAGAAGGAATGAATGACTACATGACCACTTTCAGATTTTATCATGTGACCAATGGGACAGATGTTGAGTGTGATCCAGGGGTGCCTTATTTACTTTTTATTCATGTTTACATATTACACTGTCACAGTGACGATACCATTCACTTGAAGCACGCTTTTTAATTTGTTAGGCGTTCCTGAGCGTTAGCGCGTAGGATCAAATCCATTTCAGCATTAATACACTGATGTACTGTGTTTCAGCAGGGTTGTGAAGTTCGTTTGTTTAAGTTTAGGGATACTGCAGTGACTTTGGTTGGGACGGACACACCCACAATATCTGATTTAAATATCTCATTAACTAAACATCTCATTAACTAAACATCTCTTTAGCGGCCTGTGAAAGGAAACGCTTGCTGTGACCAGGTTGCTGTATTGTGTGTAGGGGAGAGTGGGGGTCGGTTGTAACCTTCTCTCTTTCTATTCTTCCACTCAGCAAGCAGCTTTCAGATTTTGAGGTATGAAGGAAAACGTTCCGAATTGTGTGTTAATTCCGTATGCAGATGAAACCATAATGGAACGGTTTTGTTTATTTCACCTTCATTTGTTGATAACACTAAGCTGGTTAATTAGAATATCGTAAGCTATTTCAAGATGGCTGACTGTGTGCGCACATGCATGTGCATACATTTAAAACATAAAGTCGTACAAAGAGAGCTGTATCTCATATGAGCATTGTAGATCTACCCAAGACTACTTTATCGCACTATAATTTGATATATATGATATTACAGGGTTGTATGAAGAGATGAAGTTTATCTTCGAGTGGTGAACACATTCACCAGTGATGTATTTTTCAACACAAGAAGATAAACTTCATATCTTTGCTCCACCATGTAATGTTCTTTATATTATATGGACACATCTGCAAAAAAAAAAAAAAATGCACAAGTTAATCAAAAGAATTTTAATTTTGAACCGGTTCGCCGTTTTGACAGTGCACGTCTAGTCAGCGGGATAATACTGGGAGTGACGTCATTGGAGTGAAATATCAGGCAATTGTTATACATTCAAGACACTTTTTTCGATGGAATAAAAACGTGTTCTATTCCCTTCTAGCAGGTTTCATTCATTCGGTTTGATAGCATGCAATATTGTTAGCATATCGTTTATCCTATGTGTATTATGTCACTCTACCCAGTGGAGAATGAGCGTTGAATATGGTTTACGGTATTGCATAGTTGTCAAGACAACATGACGTCACACGTCGGAGACGTAAAACTTCCATGCTAGCGAGCGACTGGGACAATTTGTAAATAAACAAACATGGCAGGTTTGCTTTGTTAAATCCGGAAGATTTTGAGAGAATTTTGAAATAGAAAGACTCGTTGAACACCTGAAAGGAATGTTTCCTGAATAATAATAATAATAATAATAATATTGTCTGACTTTTTTTCATGGTCTATCTGATATATTCCATTCAGCTACTCGTCTTCAACTTGTTCAGTATCATGCTAGCTGAATGGAATATATCTGATATGCCACGAAAAAAGCCAGGCAATATTATTTAAATATGTCACTCGGATCCGTGATGTATTTCGTATGAAAAATGCGAGTTTTTCAACACGAGAAGATAAACTTCATATCTTCAAGCCAGCATGTGATTCTCTTTTTATTATATTGACATATTCATAAACAAAAAGTCCCCAAATTTATCAAAACAACTCCCTCATCGATTTCCTCACGACTGACATAAATCTCTATATGTCACAGTTTTGGTTCTCTGTGTCCCGGCTGGACCTCGTGTGAAAAATACGAGTGGTGTATTTCCNNNTGAAACACTCATATCTGTGTAATATTAAATAATATCTCACACAGGCTTAATGAATTGACATGTTGCACCCATGGGGTCGGTGTAACATTGAAACTTTTTTTTTAATGTTCTACATCTTTTATTCTAATAACATGAAGAAAAATTTTTCTTATGAATAAAGACGTTCATAATGTTCATGTTAAAAAAAGATGGAGCTTTAGAATATTTTACTTACAGTATTTACACATTATGTGACCACTTACTCCACTGTCCCCATCGCCAATGAGAGAGGTCAGAGGACGGGTAGACTGGTTCGAGCTGACAGGAAGGCCACGGGAACTGAAAGAACTGCTCTGTACAGCCGTGGTGAGCAGAAATGCATCTCAGAACACACAACCAATGAACCAGTGTTGCCTGATCTTCAGCAAGCCACACTCTCTGCCCCACAGTCCTGTTGTTGGCTGACAGGAATAGAACATGATATGGTTTTCTCAAGGATCTGTGCGTTGTGTGTTCTGACATGCTTTTCTGTTTACCGTGGCTGCAAAGAGTGGTTATTTGAGTAACCGTAGCCTTCATGTGAGCTCGAACCGGTTTGGACATTCTCCTCTGACCTTTATCATCACCAAGGCCTTACTGCTACAGAACCGCCTCTCACTGGGTGTGTTCTGGAGTCTGTGTAGAGACTCTTCTCAGTTATGTTTGCAGTATCTGAAATACTCAAACTCTTCATTCTGATGTTTGATACGAGTGTTGACCAAAATTCTTGAGTTGAATCTGTATGATTTTTTTTTTTTTTTAATATGTTGCACTGCTGACACCATGGAACCATGAAATGAGAAATTTGAGCTTTTACTGCTTGTTCTTGATGCTCAGGTTGATGCTTCAATATAAACATGGAATCACACTGCTCTCTAGTGGACTCTAGACTCAAACACACACTAACACTCATCTTTTCATCCTTCCACACTCATGTCCACCTTTCTTTTTTTTTTCCTTTCCTATAAACATGTTATTTCGATGCCACTAGGATATCAGGTTGTACACTGACCTTTTTTGAGGGTCAACACTTCATAACTTGATCTTTTTTTTAAATTGCAGAATCTTCAGACATTTCTGTAGAACTGACAGGAATTTCTTAAACACTGTGTAATTAAATATGTGAAGGTTATTTAAAGCAGCCTGGCTTGGGTCCTTTGATACAGCTAAGATTTTTTTTTTCCACATTAATTTCACTACAATGACATTTTGAAGAAGCCTTTATTGCGTCACGTGTACGCTCGGGCACAGTGAAATTCCTCCTCTGCATTTCACCCATCTGAAGCAGTGGGCAGCTATGCTACAGCACCCAGGGAGCAGTTGGGGGTTCGGTGGCTTGAGGGATAAGTGCTGTTCAATCACTCAACTCCCCTCACATTTTTCCTGCCGGTCCTGGGACTTGAACCAGTAACC
>JAODLJ010000016.1:39576548-39586705 GCA_027576115.1 Cathorops melanopus
AATCGATGCTGGTATAAAAAACAAAGAGGACCGACAAGCTTTTGTCTTTGGCCAAAAAGCTGAAGAAGTTGAAATGACCAAATGAAAATGAGAAGTGACTGAACTATAATTGTATAAAGTATACCTAGACACACACACACACACACACACACACACAGTGTGTATCAAATTTCCCCCCCGGTTGACTTCGGGCGCCATCTTGTTTTCCGCTTTTTTGATGACCACCCACTCTCATCGCTGATGATTTTCATTCAGGTTTTGCTATTACAGCGCTCACAACAACCAGTCGATGGTTTGATTCATTTTTGGTCCCAGATTTACAAAAAAAAAAAAGTATTGATATTTTTGACATCTCAAGCTCTTACTTTCCTGTAACACCAGAAGGGTCAGTACTGAGAGATTGTCGTTTTGTTCAGCACGGTCACCAACGGAGTGGTGAAGAAAGGGAAGAGGAAACATCGCTCACACTCGTTAGAGACGCTGGCCAAGCTGAGACGATCAGAAGAGCTTCTGGCACAGGTGAGGATCAACAACCGTATAACTTTATCATTAAAAAAAATTCTACAGATACATATTGATTAAAATGCCTCGGATCAATCTACTTATTTTATTTTGCTTCGTGTTGAATAGAGAGACTTTTTCTTTTTGTTTTTTCTCTGCCAGTAGCTAATCAGGATGGTCTTTTCGAGCTCGTAATTTTACCTAACGGAAGTTTTACTTCAATGGATTTTGCGTCCAGGTCGAAATGATTGTAATTAATTAAGAAACGGATAATGAGAAGAGGGAGTAGGTGTGGCTTGACATGCCTACGTGATTGTTTAATCAGAAAGGAAATAATAGTGTAGGGAATTGTAATAATGTTCCGGAGCTGCTGTGTCTGAGTGTCCTTCAAATTTAATGAGAGTAAATAGTTAATTTCTTCTATTCGCTGTTGGTGTGTAATTTAAACAAATTTGTGTCCATCTTGTAAATTGCTGTATTTTTTTCCAGGTGTTTTGTCCTGGATGAAGATAATTCACCGTTGATTTATTATAATCTTCAATCTCGACAAACCATTTTACTTTAATAAATAAACAGTTTGCTAGAATTCTGATTGAATAAACGGAGCACGGTGCACGTTAGGAAATGCTCTTCCACGTCCTTCTCGGTTCCCAAAAGCTACCAGAGAGGACGAAATTCCAAACTCTGCCTTCCTGTAGCTTTAATTAAATGATTAATTGAATTAATTAACTTTAATTTCAGTTTTTAAGTTATAACTTATCACACCATTGACTTATTGAATCTGAAAGCATTTTAAATTTTTTTTTATTATATTTATTTTATTTGTAAGCACTCATGTTTTGTAATAATCAGCATATAATTATTTTGAGTTTTTTTTTTTTTTTTTTATTGCTCCCCCTAAAATTAAAATACAGTTCAGAACCTTTTGAAAAGGATATAAATATTTTACTTTGGCATTTCTTTTCATCCCCCCACCTGTAGAATCACATGAAGTTCCTGACTGCAGAGAACAGCTCTCTGGACGTGATCTCTAAAAGGTAGTTTGTATTTCTGGCTTGGAGCTGAAATAATTCTGTGCTCACAGCGTCGCTCTAACACAAGTCTCATTGTGCTGTTTTCGTTTTCCCGAGCAGCATCAAAGTCGAAGAGTGTGCGCCATCATCGAGTACCTCAGACGCTGACTCCGTTAGTGCCACCACTATGAGCAAAACTACCTCAACTAACGTCTCCAGGTACCGTTCCCTTCATCTTCTGTTTCAGATCTGTCCAAAGTGTCTGAACAACAAAAAAGCGATCAGCTTTATCCGAAAAGAGTTTACCCTTGTTAAGTGGTGGTTAATGTTCTGGAAGGGTCTGAGTTCGAGTCTCACTGGGGGGGGAATTAACCTGAAAATGAACTCCGTCCTGATCGTGAGGAGTTGAAAGTTCTTGTAAGTGATGAGTATAATTTTATGGCTTTATTGATGTCAATATCTGATCATTTCACAAAGAAGCTCATAAATTATGATAAATATTAAAACGAACCAATATGGCGGCTCCTGATTGGTTCAGCTCTCTCGGGTTTTTGGGAAGAGCGGCGGAGATTCAGATATAGACGCATTATAAAGCCTGAGATTCTCAAATCTGTTGATTCTGATTGGTCTGAAAAACTGGATTGGATTGTGTTGATTAATTTTCTAGAACAGCAGCTCCAACAGTAGTGCAGCTGCAAGTCATAGGTTTATATTAATGCACTCATTTTAATACGTTACCGTTTCTATAGCAACAGCTCGGTCACAGGGACTCCTACAGCATTGTGTTGGCAGATTGCTGTGGTATAAGGGCAATAAAACACTTATTGGAAAACTAGCTTTAGGTGTAGCCTGTAACTCGTCGTCGTTGATTATTTTCCTGAAACAGCAGGAGCATTATTATTATTTGTTGTTGTTTAATTTCTTTCTCTCCGTGCTGTTCCTTTCACTGCTCTGTTCGTCTCAGCAGCTCCAGCAGGACTCCAGTGCCTCAGCCGCCAGTGAAAAGGGGTCGGGGACGTCCGAGGCGAGCGCTGCAGCCCCCCAACCCTGAGATTCCTCCGCCTCCCCAGCCTGAGCCCACGCCTTCTCCTGCTCTCATGGCCACGCCCACACCAACACCTCTTTCCCGCTTTCCCCCCGCCTCCATCACGCAGGGCCTGGACTCGAATGCTCAGCTCAGCCTCCTCAGGAGCTCCATCAGCAGTTACTTCGGCGCGGCAGGGCGCATGGCATGCGGGGAGAAATACCGCGTCCTGGCGCGCCGCGTCACTGATGACGGCAAAGTGCAGTACCTGGTGGAGTGGGAGGGCGTCACTGCCTCATGAGCCTCCACACACATTATATATACATATATATACAGACACACACACACACACACACACTTCAGAACTGTGCAGTTTGGTTTGATGATGTAAGGTTTTTTTTTTGTTTGTTTGTTTTTTTTTAAACCAAATGTAAGTGAACAGTGGAGCGGGAGTGTGTCAATGTCTCAAGAGCTCACTAACCCCACACACACGTGCATAATGTGCCATTAATTTTCACACTCTTCAGCTCCTGTCCTAACATCAGAGTCGTTCTGATTGGTAGAGTGGAAGAAGGAGAGCGAGAACGATTAGACCATGCCTCTTTACCGTTTATATTAAAAAAAACAAAACACCTGCCTTAGAGCTTGTAGACGTCACACAGCGCCATGTCAAGCACGTGACTGGAATCAGTGCAGTATTTCGACACGCCCTCAGCTCAGCCACTTCCTGTCACGCCTCTAACCCGAACCGTGAATTCACTCTAGCAGGCGAAAGAGTCATTGATGCTGCTTGTAGTTTCTGTTATGGGGGCGTGGCCTGTTTTTTTTTTTTTTTTTTTTTTTCCTTTTCTTTCCCCCCCCATCCTGACGAAAAGCTGTAATAGCTTCGTACACATCCATACATGGCTTCTAAAGCCTAACTCGTTTTATTCGAGTTGAATTCCAATTGTTTTTAATTTACATACAGTTGATCTTGAATACTTCCTTCCAAGTGCTTCTTTTTCTTCGTGACATCGTACATGCATTTAAATTAACTACAGCTCGTATATGACGAACGCAGTTCTTCCAAACGGTAAACGGATTTTACGTAGGAACTGAGAAATCGCAAGGTGGGGAAATAATAAAGGAACGCCGGACCACATGAGCCGTCTGTCTGATCAGTCCGTGGAATCGTTCAATTCGCGTCAACTGTTTGGACTTTTGTAAAAAAAAAAAATTTTTATTAATTTTTTTAAAGATGGCTGACATTTGACAATTAACGTAAATATTTCACCATGAAAACACGTCTGCTGATTTGTGTCGGCACCACCATAAATAAATAAATGAAAAGATTGGATGCTGCTGCAGATTTATTTTTTCCCCTGCTTTCAGCTGTCACAGCTTTCAGTTCAGTAGGGCACTTTTTAAAAAAAAAAAAAATTTTTTTTTTTTTAAATGTACCTTTTTATATAAATTTCACTCAACTTTGATTGCACATTTAGTTCATCGTCCTGTTTATCCAGGTTATGTTTAAGACAGAAATTCTAGGAGGCAAATTATTTTAAGGTATTAACAGCATTAATTTTGGGGTGGGGTCTTGGATCGAGGACTTAGTTATTGAGGTTTTTTGTTTTGTCCCCCCTCCCATTTATTTCCAAGATTTTTTTTATTTTTTTTTCCCCACATTTGATAATTTTCACACAGACTCTGAAGCCTCAGACGAAGCATAAGCTCGATTCATGTTGCTTACAGAGTCGTGTTTGTTTCACACGAGAACGTTCCTGGACTTGCCGTGCTGTTGGACATCATTTTGTTCGGTGTAAAGTATGCACACTATTAGAAGCTTGAGGATCTTTATTTTTGTAGTGATTTTGGTTTCTTGTGCCATTTCGTTTTCTTCCTATGCAACTCAACATTCGAAAAATCTCTCTCTGACTTGCTTTGTTTCTCATTCATCTGCTTCAGGAAAATAAAACAGCAATTTAATTTTTTTTTTTCTTACAACTCTCAGGCTTTTTTTTTTTTTCTTTTTAAAGTTCTCGGTGCTATTTATTGCTTTGGGGGGGGGAAAGACTGTACACTAACAAGATGTTGGAGTTCAGTTCCTGTCTTCACTGTAAGAGCCGATGAGAAAGTGTTCATATCTGCATTCGTCACCTCTGCGTATGTCCTGATTTTGTAAACTTTCCCGTTATGGTGTTTTGTCTCAAAATTTGTCCAAAATAACAGTGTACATGGGATGTGTTAACGAGAGAGAAACTCCACCCTTAATTATCTGCGTATTAATATTTTTATAATTAACCCATGAGCTTGAACAATGTCACAGACTGATTTCGCCCTCACTTCATTTCTGGTTAAGAGAGAGCGATGCAGCAGCGCTTTAGTCTGTCCAGCTTTCTCACGAACACCATCACTGTTACTTACTCACCGGTTCAAATAAGATTTCTGCGATGAATCCTGGGATGTTTGAGGCCGGAGTGTTGCACCGAAGTCTCCACGATTTTTATGCTGTTATGAAAGATGAGCGAGAAAAGAAGCCGAAGCGCTTGCTCTTTTCTTTTCAGGAGCAAACGGCACAATCTGACTGTTATTTCTTTTGAGTTCATTGAAACTTGATGCGCTAGCAATAAAATAATGTGACATCAGAGTAACACACGGCCACTGGCTTCTCGCAGAAATAATGAAAATAAAACAACCAACAAATTCAGCAGAATCAGCGAACTCATCACTAATTTATTACAACTATTACAAATATATTTACAGTGTCACAGGGCGGAGTTTTTCTTTTATAAATGTGATACAATCCATAGGAATCCTATAGCACAGGGGTAGAAATGCTATAGTATTATCGACACATGCCTGGTTTTTATTATTTAAAAAAAAATATCTTGTTGAGCATTAATTACTGAATTTGAGATGTGTTGTTCAGTTCAAACTGTCTTTTTGTTTCTACAGTAAATGCCCTGCATTTTAAAATTAGTGTTATTGATCCACTCATCTCTGACCGCTGACTTCGTATCAGCGCAGGTTTTTGCTCAAGTGTTTTTTTTTTTTTTCTTTCTTTCTTCCTATCTCAACACTGATACCTCTTTTATTTCAGTATAAAATGTGTATGAAATGTTTCTTACTTGGTGTACCAATATTACATCCATGCAGCTTTGCGTTGTTTTTGGTTTTATTGTTGGTCTTTTTTACTGGCTTTGAGCAGGCTTTTGTAGCCAAAGAATAAATTCATCAAATTAAAATTGTGTGTGTGTGTTTTTAGTCAGTTTCTACGTGAGAAACAAATATACAATGAGCCACCAAATGTCTGTACCACACTTATTTTAGTTAAAATGAGTTAGTATGGTTTTTGGTGAATTTTATTAATGAATAAATTGTAATTCAATTGTAATTATTTCTAAAATTATTTCAATTCTTTTAAATAGTTTAGAGTTTTAGAGAAAATACAATAACATTTGACTAGTAAATAAAATGTACATTTTTTTAAATCAGTATAACAAAAGGACTAGGTTGAACATTTATATAATATACTTTTATTAATAATTGTTAGGTTATTTTAAAAAATAATATTTGATGAGTTTGATCCTGAAATTTCTTTTTTTTTTCTATTTTTTAAATTAATTCTAATATGATTTAAAAATAAAACAGGACCCAAAGAGAGGTTTATTTTATTTATCTGTATATCTGTCTATTTACCTGGTTATATTTTTATTCATTTACATTTTTCTTTAATTTAATTTATTTGATTCACTTTTAAAATAGTTCTTTAAAATCCATGGTGGCAAATTTCTTTTTCAAGTCCCGCCTACTCTTTTCTGAGACACCTCTGATTGGACATTTTATCAGTCATTCACGTCACCGCGGCGACGTTTATAATCGACGCGCCAATGTTCGCGCTTCTATATGGACCAATCAGCGTTCATCCGTTTTCCATCAGCCAATCAGCGATGGGGACAGTGAGTGGCGTTTTGTTTGGATGTTGCTGTGAGGAGACGGGAGAGCAGTTGGCTCGCACGGCAGCTTAAAGCGACATTAACGGTAAAACCGTGTATATTTTTATTTTGGTAATTCAGAAGTGTTGTTTAATTTAGTTAATAGATGCTGTATGAAGTGTTTATAAAAGTAGTTTTGGCTGCAGGAAAGCAGAAAAGGTGGAAATGGAGCTAAGCTAAGCTAACTAGCTAGCAACTGACAACCTGTTGATGTTTACACAGGTGATGTGATCTGGAGATTAATTTAAAAACAAAGCTAAAGTTGTTTATCCTTCTCTTCAAAGCTTAAATGAATGCAGCCTCGTGTAAAATACTCTAAAGTTTGTGTTTACTGTGTGTTTTTTATTTTTGCAGAATTAAATGTGGAATGTTTCGAATCACGAACCGAATCCAGTAATCCGGTTATTCGCTTGTCATGTGAACTCTGGCTTCTTCTGCAGCTCACTTGGCTCGGAGAGTTCCTGATGTGTGACTCAGACCGAGAGCTGGTTGAAGATGTCCTGTCCTTGAGAAATCAGTTGAGAAGAACCGAGAGGAGCCTCCAGGCTCTGGGAGAACAGTTAAGGTAAGAACAAATGATTCACAAAGAGTCGGTTCCTGTAATGAATTGTAAACAAATGCAAGACAAAATATAAAGAACACTATTAATCAGATCCACAGTTACTTTTAGCTCGTTTGGAAATCTTGAAGGAAGCTGTGGCTTCACGGTTAGAGAAGCAGCTTTGGGACCAAATGGTTGCTGGTTCTATTCCCAGGACTGGCTGAAGTGCCATTGAGCATGGCACCTAACCCCCAACTGCTCTGGCACGAGTGGTGGTGTAGCTTGTGTCTGATTAGCCAAAGAAAAACTGATGATGTGATTATTGGTTCGGGTGGTGCTCGGCCAAAACTAAACTAGAAATCCTAAAAAAACAAACCTCCACTCTGAAACACGTTAAGGTGCATTCAGTCTCCAGCACGTAGTTAGGCTTGATATTTAGGATTTCTACTTCTGTCCCATCTGACTCCTACAGAAATACTCCTGTTCTGTCCAAATACCCGGACAATGCGCAGAATCCCATCTCATCTAGTTCCCATGTTCAACATAGTGTGTGTGTGTGTATGTATGTAGATAAGTCTTTATTGTCATTGTCACTTTTCCAAAGGTGCTGTTGACTCATTGAGTTATAGAAAGGAAAAAAAAAGTGGAGAACAAATAAAGTATAAAAATAGATAGTAAAGTATACAGAGTTGCACTGGTAAAATGGTATAAACAGAAATCTATTGTATGGTTCTATATGTACATGGATTGCACTTAAAATAGTGCAAACAGAATTGTTTTGGTTCTCTATGTACACAGATTGCACTGATAAGAAAATTACACATTTGAGTTTAAATCCATGATTGCTTTGGGATATATAAAATTTTATAATTAAAAAAAATTGACCTGTTATGATTTCCCATCCCACATGCCCACTTCCATTGACTCCCCCCGTCACGTGACAGATAGTGAAATTGTCTCCCATCTCACGAGAATCCCACAGGAATCCCAAAACACTGTTAGACTCTAATTTGAGCTCACGCCTGTTCATGTTCATGAACCTCTGCCTCTGTTGATCTTAAGTGACCTGTAGAGTGAAAAATGGATGCCAGGGATTGCATCCAAACGCAAACAAGTATTCCGGATCAGAAACCAGTTTTCCAAACGGGTTTTTCTGAGCAATTGAATAAACTTTTGTTAAGGCTACAGCTTAATCTGTTGTATTTTTTTTTTTAAATCATGTTCTACATATCTTCCAGGTTATTTGTTCAGGGAAGAAATAAAACAATCAGGTGCTGCCCTTGTAAATAAGTTCGACTTGAAGTGTTTCGAGATTCTGGTGTTAATTTCTTGGTTGGATGGTGTTCTTTGTTCCTGTGAGATGTCCCAATGAAGGGGGAAAAAATGTACGTGATCTCGGATACTGATGCAAATTCAGGACCCAAAATCCCAGAATGCAATGCAGCGCTATGACGGTTCAAGTTGAGGACGGTCATTATGATTATAGCAGCAGTTTTATTTTCTGATTTTTCTTTCTTTTCAGCCAGTCAGAAAATGACAGCATTGATAGCATCACTGAGCACAAAAATGGGAGCGGATCAGACCGGTTCTCAGGTCACATCACCATCGATGATCTTCACAAGCCCAGTGCTGTGAAAGCATCATGTCCAGGAAGAGTGGCGAGATACAGCACTCCAAAGGCAGCAGAGCAGAAAACCTGTGCAAGAGCGCACAGCTCTGACTGTAGAGTGAGTCTGAGTGTGTGAGTGTGTGTGTTAGCTAGTTAGTTAGTTACACTTTTAAAGGATTTTGTTTTCTCACAGCTCCGATCAGACGGAGACATGGAGAACGAAGCGGCTCAGCTCAGGAGGAAGCTCAGCTCTGTGAGGGAGGAGAACTCCTCTCTGGTGCTGGAGAACAGGCAGCTGATCCGCGATCTGGAAGCCGCACAGCTCGAGATCACCAGCTCCAAGTCTAAGGTACCACAGTCTAACCTATCGACTCCCTGCCCTCCTGAAATGGCTCCGGAGGTGTGATTTGATTCCTTACGTTGATGGATTTCCTTTTGAAACAGGAAGTTAGAGTAAAATATTTGAAAGCCCACAGTGTTCAAGACACACCACAAGTAGCTTAGTGAAATATAGAGACTAGCGAAGTGAGAGCTTTTTTTAAACGGGCTCATGGATGGCTAGTTTAGAGCAACACCTGCTCTGGGGGAGGGATCTGCATATTTATGATTTTTAGAGATCATTTAATTAGACGGACATGATGATGAGCTCAAGTATGTGTCACAAAATATAAAATTTAACTTGTAATATCTCAATAGTTTTTTTTTTTTTTTAACTATTGTATTTGTGTCCACAAGCGACTCAAAGCTTTGAAATGCTAATTTTGAAATCGGGCATATTATATCCTAAATACAGTAATGATAATATACAGTCTAGAGATGGCATGATACCAGAAATAGTAGTCTGCAATGAAATTTCACAATTCTCGATATAATAGTGCAAAAAAAATAATAATAATAAATTCCATGTACTTCAGTATACACTCACTGGTCACTTTAACCAAAGCTCTTGATTTGTATCTGCGTGATTTTTATATCAAGGGATCGGCTGATTAGAGAACTGCATAAAACAGCAGGTGGATGTACGGGTGTTCCTAATAAAGTGGCTGGTGAGTGTACAGGCCTTGTATTAAAAACATTTGAATGTTATAATAAAACTGCAGCGGTGCTGTACAAAAAAAAAAAAGTGTCGTGTTTTCAGAATTTTGGCATCGACTTGGTGGCAAAGTATCAGTTTTTATGCATCCAATGCTCTCGAAACGTTTTCTGTAATGTACTGGAGTTGTTGTCGTTATACATTCACTCATTCTGCCTCATTTTGTTCTGCAGTTGCGTGTTCTAGGTTGCACCGTCGGCGCAAAGACCTCCAGTGTGTCCATCATGACGGAGCAAATCCTGGACTTGGAGGCACAGCTGGAAGCTCAAGCCACAGCTTTACGGTAACTTTACTGTTCTTCTTCAATCAAAATGGCCGCCAAGAGATCTCATCTCATCTCATTATCTGTAGCCGCTTTATCCTGTTCTACAGGGTCGCAGGCGAGCTGGAGCCTATCCCAGC
>JAODLJ010000016.1:39756587-39767418 GCA_027576115.1 Cathorops melanopus
CCAAAAGGAACATAAAAACAAAAATGCATCATGATCGGAGGAACTTTTCATTTTTAGGGGGCAACTGATGCACCCTAGTGTGTGTGTGTGTGTGTATATATATGACCTGAGTCATACTTTCGAAAGTGACCTCATCATTCATTATAACGTCATCATCCTCAAGATGCAAAATAAAGACCAAAGAACAAGAGAATTTCCTTTCCTTCTTTGTGATCTTCAGGAAATTTGTATGATGCAACTTCCTGTTGGACTTTTGGAATACTCTAAATGTTTCACAGGGGGTGAGTAGTTTTAGTTGTTTATCTGAAACATAGACAGGTTGTCATAAAGGACGCTGTATCCTGTCGAGGCATTTTGTTAAAAATGTGATCATGATGTCACTTGAAGCAAGAATATGAAGTTTTGGGAACATCTACAGCTTTCATGTTCAGTCTTCATCGACCTTTTCATGTAGATGTCACTGTGGATGTTCCGTGTTCCAGGGGTCTGCTCACCGCAGGCCGAAGGTCATGGGTTTGACCCCTGCTATTGTTACGAGCAAGTCAAGTCACTTTATTTCTACAGCGCATTTAAAAACAATGGGAGTTGACCCACAGCCCTTGACAGTTGAGGCAAATGCAAATCGGTACATAAAAGGCATAAATAAAAATAGGAGAGAAATAATGAGGCACGACTAAAGACATAAAACCAGATAGAATCATAAAAATCATAAAATCAATCATAAAATTAAAAAAACCCAGTAAAACAATACAATTAATATGCGGTATGATTAATAAAATGGAGCTAAATAAGAAATACGAGAGAGAGAGAGAGAGAGATTATACACAGAAAACACTTGAACTAAATTTACGATTACACGGAGCAACATCAGACTGAGATACAGATGTGTTAAAGCCTGCAGCTGGTTAACGCAGGTCTGGTTTTGAAATATTTAAACACAAATTAAACATAAAATGTAAGATGTAAACTGGGGGTCAGCCATGGCCTGAAGGTTAGAGAAGCAGCCTTGGGCTCAAAGGGTTGCCGGTTCGATTCCTGAGACCGGCAGGAAAAATGTGAGAGGAGTTGAGTGAATAAACAGCACTTTCCCCTCCCTCTGTATCACGGTTGAAGTGCTCCACCAGGCGCTGTAGCATCGCAGCCCACTGCTCTGTGCGTGCGCGTGTGTGCGCGCTCATTGCTCACCTGTGTGTTTGCTGCTTCAGATGGGTTAAATGCAGAGAGGAATTTCACTGTGCTCAAGTGTGCATGTGAAAAATAAAGGCTTCTTCTAAAAGTAAACGACGTGGCACAGATTTATTTAGCATGCTTGAGTTAGAAAAAAAAACAACTTTCCAAGATCACTACAAATCATTTTTCTTCCACGCTGAGAGTTATAAATGATGCATATGTGTAGATTGGGTTTGTTTCGGAGTAAAGCTTTTTTTTCCCACCACTTCCTGTTTTAGCCGTTTGAGGAATAAAGATGTTCTCTGTAATTGTAGTAATAGCATGTTGTTCCTCTTTGACTTGAACTACTCGTCTTCTTTCACTAAAATGTGGCTCTCATTGTCACAAGCGTTCTAAAAAGGAAATGGTGGTCAGGGCAGTTTTGCAAAAATTATGGACAAATTGGCAGAAATTGCAGAAATATTTAGCTAAAGAAATAGTATTTATTTATTAATTTATTTATGTATTGTCTTGTCGCTTGTTGTATTGTATTTGTGCTTCAGTGTTAAAGTAGAAACTTTAAATCATCATCACTAACCCTGAAAAATATAATGTAGACCAATGAGTAAAACCAACACGTGTGTGTTCGTGTTCTCCCACAGTTGCATGTTGGTGAAAATGTCCTCCAAGTCGAGCTCGAACAGCATGGCCCTGGCGAGGAGGACGGTACAGCAGCTCCGGGTCGAGGCCAGTATCGAGAGGATAAAGGTAGCGATGTTTTCGGAGATTTTCTAACATTTTATTTAGCGCCGACTCTCTGGTTCTCAGTGCTTGGGAAAATTTTTGTGATTTCTTTGGACTTGATAAAGATTCTGTCACTGTGTACTTGAGTAATGAATGAAATTGTTTGTTTTACAGAGACGTTTCCATCCGTACACAGCCCTCAGACCAAATGTTTTCGTTTTATTTTGATGAATTGTGTGCAGTGTGAAACCTATGGCGGTGTACTGTAGGTATAAAAAAAATTATGGAGATGGGGGAGGGGAGTTAATAACTCAGAATTTTTAGGATTAAATTCATAAATTTGTGAGGAAAAAAAACCTCGGATATTCTTGGAGAATTTAAAGATGAGTCACAAATTTACAAGAAACAGAACTCGGAAAATCAGTTTTCTTTTTTGTCAAGGAGCCACATTGCTTCATTTTGCATGACAGGATCACTGAGAGTTAAAGGAAATGCAGTCTTTCCTCCTCAATCGCACAATAATTAACAATTATTCTCCAAAGGTGAAGTGAATATCAGTGAATAATAACTGAGACAGAGTCAAGGTCGAGGTTATTATTCACCGATATTCCCTGAGCCTGAGGTGGATAATTCTTTTAGTATAAATACACGGGATTATTTATTTTTTTTAAAAATCAGATAAAATTTTTTTTTCAAACTTCAAAAGCGGGATGTAAATGTAATAAGTTTGCGGCGCAGACTTGTGACACTTATCTACGTCGAGTCACATAAAATCCTTTGTTTTGAAATCGATAAACTAAATCCCAATCCCACTTTACCTTTGAATAGTTTTAGACCAAACTTCGGAGCATCTTTAGTGCTTTTAGGAACAGCGTTTTCTTTCAGCATTTGTAATTCTTCCTCACTTACAGTGATGAAGTGATCAGCCGCCATTTTGTCGAGTCGCTCGAGGTGATTATCGAGAAATAGTCTGAATGTCTCGACCAATCAGAGTGCGCGATTTCCTGTGATCACCTCTGTATTTATACTAAAACCTGTATAAAGCACTGAAGCTGATTTTACATGGACACTTGTGCTGAAACAAGTTTCCCCGGCGCAGCTTCCCGTCTAAACACAATTTGTTCCAGAACAATTTGCCACTGGCGGCTGCAGCTTGCTCCCCTTTGAGTTGGTGCAACTTGTTCCCGTTTACCGTCTAAACACAATCGGTGGCAAGTAGGAGGGGCTTACGCATGCGCAGTAGTGTTCATCCGGATCATTTATCATCTGGACAAGACGCTTCACGACAAATTCAATGTTTGGTTCTTCTCGAGTGCTTTTCCTTGTCAAACTTCTCCACAGTTAAATGATGGAGTCAAATGATTCTTGAGCCAATCGCACTGAAAACTGGCTTAAAGGGGAGGTTTTTAACCTCATCCAGCTGTACTGAGATGCAGATACCCAGCTGGATTTGGAGAAATCAGGCCGCAGTGAGCTGATTTGCCACTGAATCGCTGAGCGTTTAAACCAAGAAACGAGCTGCGAGAGGACAAAAAGCAAATTGAAAAGAAGCTCAAAAACTTGAGAAGAAACTTAAAAAGGTATAAAGACAGTAATAGGGAAGTCTACCTGCCAGTTTGCTTCTGATTACTGATTTACGAATGCGCACTTTCGTGTTCACCTGTCTAACCTCCGGTCTGCCACTGATA
Source organism: Cathorops melanopus (assembly GCA_027576115.1). Taxonomy (NCBI): domain Eukaryota; kingdom Metazoa; phylum Chordata; class Actinopteri; order Siluriformes; family Ariidae; genus Cathorops; species Cathorops melanopus. The sequence continues at coordinate 39,760,169 of JAODLJ010000016.1, forward strand.
GAGAGCGAGCGTGTAAACACAAACGAAAGTGAGTGCAACTTGTTCCCACTGCCCGTGTAAAAGCACCATAAGAGGTGTTCAACTACATTTCCCAGAATGCACTGCAGCCAGGAAGCTGGGAAGCATGTGATTGCTTCCAGGAAGCGCAACAATCAATAGGAGATGAATGTATAAACCACACAGCTTTGTTTATCCGTGTCCTTTTTTGTCTTGGCTGTCTCTGTTTCTAAATGTGTAATTATTGTGTAAGATCAGTTTCCTGTTACTTTCAGTGTATGGATTTTTCTAATCTGCCCAAATCTCCATTACTGTGGGACAGCGGAGCCGAGAGTTATAGGAAATACAGTCTGTGTGAATGATGTGCTTAACTGACAAAAAAAAATCTATTGTTTCTTGTAAATTTATGACTTTTTACTATCTCTGAGAAAATCTGAAGTTTTTTTCCTTGCAAATTTACAATTCTAATCTCAGAAATTGAGTTATTTCTCAGAATATTTCCCCTCCATCAGCTCCATATAGATATTGAACAATTATTCCATGAAATCGAGTCGTACACGAGCTGATAGGTGACGAGGTACGTAGCATCGAGTTGTCTATAATCCATGTACGACGAGATTGAGTGGAATAACTGTTTTATTCTCTCGACATTCACTGGATTTTGAGAAACAGAGCATTTTTATTTTTATTTTTTGCAAATTTGATAAATAAAAACTTTATATAAAACGTTCAACAAAATCATTTCCATTTAGAATGTAAACAAACTGGCAAAATGACAGTAGCAATTTGTGAAAAATGCTATAATAATAATTCTTGAAAAATAAAAAATATATATGTTCTTACCATCAAATACTTTTATTCCATATTTTGTTGGGTTTTTTTGTATTTTGGGGGGTTTTGTTTTCTAGTAGAGTTTTTATTTCATCCTCAGTTGGTTCAGTAACACAGTCCGCCATTTTCTTTTTCTTCTTTCAGGTTTTTTTGTGGTTTAGTGCCACTGACTGGGCTGGAATGTGGAACAGGAGATATTGGGGGGGAACTATATTCTTTTAGCTGTTTGTTTCTTTTAAATACTTGATAACAAAGTGATATATCTGACTTGATGCGTTCCACCATTTTGCTTTTCTCTACTCATGGTATATTAGCTGATATCCTAGTAGTACAGTAGCCAATCAGAGCATGTGATTGCTCATATCCAGTAAATGTGGAAAACACGAGTTCGGAGCAGCCTCCATACATGGCCGCTCCGGACTACAAAACTGTCTACTGACTACTAGTACACCTGTCTCTCATCCGGCAATCACCCTGAACACCTACTGTATATACTCAGCTCTCATTTCCACACTTCACGAAGTATCGTCTAGTTCCTCTGTGTCTAACTTTACCAAGCCGTTTGTTTTCCACCTGACTTCAAGTTTATGACCCATGTTCACATTTATCCTCAACTTCGTCTTCTGCCTACTCTCCATTGCGTTGTTTGCTGATTGACTCACCCTCACTCGTTTCCTGACTAAGATTCATGCTCTACGATTTGGCTCAGTGTGCTGTTTGCAAAGCCCCAAGTCTCCCATGCGCCTGCATCTGTAAGTGCCTGCACTCTGATAGGATACTTTGCCACAACATGGATGCAGCAGAGGAGTCAAAGCAGACTGCACTCAATATTCAAGGGTGCTTGTTGGGAGAACATCAGTAGATGCTTAGCGACCTCAACACCAGGATGGCGCAGCTTGCTGCTGTAATGTCGCAGGCCCTCCTAACACGCCCTGCATCTCCTGCCGGCACAGCCCAGGTCATTCCTCTTCCTGAAAAATTCTCAGGTGAAATGTCACAATGTAAAGGATTTCTGCTTCAATGCTCCTTATACTTTTCTTCGCTCTCCGTGGTGTCTGATGAGCAAAAGATTGCTAAATTTCTCACCTTACTCACAGGAAAAGCTCTAAAGTGGGCCAGCGCTGTATGGGAGCGAGGTGGAAAATACACTACATCCTATGACCGGTTCCTTGAACTATTTAAAGGTGTTTTTGATCACGAACCAGAGGGGATAGAGGTCGGTGAGAGTCTCTTCTCCATCAAACCTGGAGACAGAAGAATAGCCGAGTACGCTCTAGAATTTCACACAGTGACAGCTGGTAGTGAGTGGAAAGAGCCCGTATTAAAGGCCATATTCCATCAAGGATTGTGTTCTGAAGTGCTGAGCGAGATGGCCTGCCGAGACAAACATTTATCTTTCGATGCCCTCATCAACTTAGCCATCCATCTGGACCACCTAATCCAGAGCAGGCCCTCACTGCGACCCTCAACTCTGCCATCTCAGCCCTTAGACTCCAACTCCCATGGAGGTCTCATGCATACATTTGCAACGATCAGAGAGAGGAAGAAGATGGTGAGTAGGGCTATGTTTTTACTGCGGTGATGCAAGCCATATCATAGCCAAATGCCTGATCTGCCCACCTAGGGGAGGCACTGCCTGCCAAGTCAGTGAGCAACCCAGCCTGGTGAGTTCCATAACCAGCATCTGCAGGCTTCTTCTTCATGGAAAAGAAAGGAGGAGGTCTCTGGCCCTGTATAGATTACTGGGGACTAAATCAAATCAGGGTGAAATATCCCTATCCACTCCCTCTGGTGCCTGCAGCCTTAGAACAGTTGAGATCAGCAAAAATATTTTCAAAAGTGGACCTCTGCAGTGCCTATAATCTGGTAAGAATCTGAGAGGGGGATGAATGGAAAACTGCCTTTAGCACTAACGCCAGCCATTTTGAGTACTTGGTAATGCCGTATGCCTTTCTTTGGCTCCAAATGTCTTTCAGTGCCTGATTAATGACGTTTTAAGAGACATGTTTGGTCAATTTGTCATTGTGTACATCGACAATATTCTGATATACTCCCCAGACAAGGAAAGCCATGTTAAACATGTTAAAGTGCTATCCTGTCTGCTTGAGAACCACCTCTTTGTCAAAGCCTAGAAATGCCAATTTCATGTCAACCAGATTTCCTTCCTCAGGTACATAACAAGTTCAGAGGGAGTAAGCATGAACCAGACAAAGGTCTCCGGCATCACATCTTGGCCTACACCCACATCTGTCAAGGAATTACAGTGATTTTTGGGTTTTGCAAATTTTTGCCGTCTCTTCATTTGTGGTTTCAGTATGATTGCCGCTCCCTTAATGTCTCTACTAAAGAACACTCCCCAATGTCTCCAGTAGAACCCAGCAGCTGATGAGGCTTTCAACCGGCTCAAGGCAGCATTTACCTCCACTCCCATCTTGTAACATCCTGACCCTACCAAGCTGTTCATTGTAGAGGTAGATGCATCAGAGACAGGAGTTGGAGGGGTGCTCTCACAACGCTTTGGAGAAAAGCCAAAATTGCATCTGCACTCAAAAAAAACAACATGGGTGTCTGTTACATGAACCTAAGTCTAACATGTAACGGTTGACATTTAGGTCACTCAACAAAATTGTTTCTGGCTAAGTTAACGTATTTTACTTGGGTGGAAATACTTTCCATAATTTTATTACGTTCACTGAGCAAGTTATTTTTTTGAGTGTATATAGCTTATTGTTTGCATTTAAATTGTTACCACAGTGCTAAATTATCATCCTTTCTGTCCAAAACTAATTCGTTATGAGCTCACTGATCAACTTTTAGTTACAGAATCTGTGTGCTAATCTAGCGAACTAATTAATCTAGCTAATATTAGTTTTTAGTATAAATACACAGGTGATTGTAGAAAATCGCACATGTTGATCGGTTGAGAAATTCAGACTATTTCTTGATAAGCACCTCGAGCGACTTCGCAAAATGGCGGCCAATCGCTTCGTCACCGTAAGTGAGGAAGAATTAGAAATTATGAAAAAAAATGCTTTTCCTAAAAACACTAAAGATGTTTCAAAGTTTGGTCTAAAACTATTCAAAGGTAAGATGGAATTGTGATTTATTTTGTCGATTTCAAAACAAAGTATTTTATGTGAGTCAGCGTAGATAAGAGACACAAGTTTGCGCCACACCTTTAATTCATTTGCATGCCTCTTTTGAAGACTTAAATAAATTATTTTTGTAATATTTTGAGTTTATTTTGGATTTGGTTTGGTTTATCTGCTGTTACATAAATCTGTTCATAGATGACTAGCTATTGTACATGCTAACAAACAGTCAAATATGCAATGAATAAAAACACTCAGGGCATGCTGCCATAGGAAAATAATCAACGACAGGATGGTGTGATGAAGCAGAGTTGCTGTTATCACATAGAAGGTTATCATTTTCCAATAACAAGACATCTGGAAGTGTTTTATTCCTCTTATACAACAACAGTTTGTTTAATGTTGTGATTCGTACACGAAACAAGTTCGGGCCCATTATCGCTTTATCACTTATGTTATAGCATCTACTAGTGTTCTATCAGCAGTCATTCGCTCACGAGTCTCTCTTTTCTCTCTTGAAATTCTCAGTTTACCATGTTAGACGGAAACTGCAATGTGTAAATTCATCCATCCAAAGTGAAGTCGTATCCCTATCAGAAAATTACAATTTTTTGTAATAACACAGTATGCTGTAGCTAATAACATACCTCGTCACAGAGATCATCAGGGTGGGAGCTGGGATGAAGAGATCTGATCAGGGTGGGAGGAAGACATGAAGGCGTGTCCAATTTACAAGATTAAAGACAGTTTATTATGTTATCGATTATTTTAATAGTTAAAACAGATGTGCTGATGGTTTAAAGAAATGTTATTGATATTAAAATGGTAGATATGAATATTGTCACGTTTCTAAAACTGATAGAATGCTCATGTGTCGTTTTTTACAGGTGACACAGAGCCAGGAAAGGAAATAGGAGCTTTACTGGGGAGATGGTAGTGACGATAAGGGAGTCCATACCATAATCATTACTCTAGGATCATTACTTTTGATCATTCCCAGGAGCTGAGTGAAATGTTTGGAGTGTGTGAGGGAGAAGCCATCAGCCACAGACAAAGTAGTGAGACAAAAATGATTCGCCTACAATTCACAGCTTCTGAAAAGGGTGTTGGATTTTTCTCAGGCACAGAGCATGGTGCGAGTGTCGATCTTAAAATGAATACAAAAAGCAAGAGCTTTGTTTCAAGGAGGAAACATCTGACAGAAATATTCCATACAGTCCCCCATGTTATCTCCATGTGATGGTGCATTTCGACATGACTGTTACACCATGAAATTGTGCACATGAACCCAAAAAATGTCAAAATTAGCATTCCAGAATAAAATAAATGAATCATGTGAAAGAATCACATGTGAAGATAAAAACATATGCTATATATTTGAAAAAAAAAAAAAGCTAAATGTGAAAAATGAGCATGAATCACATGGAAAAAAAAACCATGCAAATATAAAAACAAATTGCCTAGATGTGAAAAAATTCATATCTGAATATAATTTAATCATGTAAAAAATAAAATTGCATGCAGTCCGTGGGAAAAAAGTACCAAACATGAGCCAAAATGTGAAAAATTAACATGAATCATGTGAAAATGAATCACATGAAAAAAAAAATCACGTGGAAAAAAATGAATCTTGTAGGGAGGAAAAATCAACATGCATGAGAGAAAGTAAACAAAAAAAAACAAGTGTGAAGCGTAACACATGAAAGTTGTAAATGTGTATCATGTGATTATTCATGCAATAGCAGCCTGTGCATGAGACACACACATGTTCCTCCTTATGTTCCTCCATCTGGTTCTGCTTTCATCAGTAAATGTAATGACAATTGGACTCCGACTTTGCAGTCAAGTCATTAACTGGCAGCTAACTGAGCTGAGCAGTGCCACCAGTCCTGTGGAGTGAATCCATCTTCATCACCTTCGCTGACAGCAGCGTAATAATCAGCACCCGTGCCAATCACACGCCAATCAATTCCTAATAGTTGAGCGTTTCTCTGAGTGAGAGACGAAGCAGCAGCTCAACTAACAGAGTCTGTGTCTCAGGGGACAGATCTTCAGAGCATCAGATCTGGGGAAGATGTCTGATGAAACCACGAGTGGATTTTCCTCCCCATTCAAACTGGAATGATTACCTGCAACAAGGAGGTGGTGTGTTCAGTGCTGTTTGTTTGTCTGTCTGTTTGTTTGTCTGCCTGTAAGCAGGATTGCGTAAAACATACCAACTCGATTTCCATGAAACTAGATGGAAGGGTGGAGGATGGCCCAAGGAAGAACCCATTAGATTTTTGGCGAATCCATGAATGTGGTTTCCATTTCACTAACGTTGTGAGACGTGACATTTTATCCACAAGTCTGAGCTCAACATTGCCAGACATCTTAAAATCCAGTAGAGTTCAATAGTAACAAAACATAGCCAGTGTAGAAATACGATGACTCCATATCACAATCCACATTCACAGACATCAGTAATCCTCTGGGATACACATGTCGGCACATAATACTAATAGTTTTGTACATATAAAGTGGTTGTGGTTTCAGATTTGCATGTCATAGAATAGTCATCTATTGTCCTTGGTGGAGGTCTGCGCTCTCTGAGTGCCCTTCTAGTTTCCAAGTTGGCTTTGGTATTTCATCAGCAAATTTAATTAAATAATTTTAGCAGCTTGCGCTTGAGAAGTGCCAAACGCAATTTGTGAGACATTTTATCAGGTTATTCAAGGATTATAATATTATGACTGAAATGCAACAGGCAATAATTTGCTAGATTTTCAGACTAGAACAGAATGAAACTGAACTATGAAATGAAAAAGGATTTTATGAAACAAAGGTGCCATGATGAAATAAGTCTAGTCTTTTCAAAGAAACCATTTTGAAATAAAATGTTGTTACTATGAAATAAAGATAATCTGAATTAGATACTTCATCACTAAAAATACTACTTTAATAACAAATAGTACCATTTCACATGTTGAAAAAGTCTTATCTTTACAAGTATCTAAGAAACATATAAGCGTTTTTTATAAGACCTTGCACTACAACCTCCCTTCTACCTCTATCGTTACTAAACAGGAGAAAGATCTAGCCATCATTATTGATGACTCAGTTTGGTAGAAGGTGTGGACTAATGCTATGAGAATCTCCATCTGCAATCTCACCAAATCCACTCAATTCAGAATTCTGCATCGCGCTCATATAACACCTGTTTTGAAAAATAAAATGGATTCTGGGCGGCACGGTGGTGTAGTGGTTAGCGCCATCGCCTCACAGCAAGAAGGTCCGGGTTCGAGCCCCATGGCCGGTGAGGGCCTTTCTGTGTGGAGTTTGCATGTTCTC
>JAODLJ010000016.1:39916317-39936342 GCA_027576115.1 Cathorops melanopus
AGCGATGTTTTGGCCAATTACATTGTAGATAACACGTATTCTACCGCGAGACTTAGCGAAACGAGGCCTTACATCGGTGAGGTCGGTTTTTCCAAAAGTAGGATTGGGAAAAACGGAATTTGATTTCGGAAGAGTGAGGAAACAGAAAAAAGTTGGAAAAATTTTTTTTTTTTGTGTCAGATTCGTGAAATTATCGGAATTCCGCGAATTATCGGAAAAATCACATGCCTGAATTTTGCAAGCTGTAATGATTTTTTTTTCTCCCACTTCATATTTGTGAGGTATTTTGTACAAACTGATGACGTAATAAATCCCTGTTAAGTCTGTTTCACTTCCAGGTTTTGACACTCAATAAAATATGGGAAGGTTGGGGGGAGAAATATGTATGCACGCCACTGTATGGCGTAACAATCTGATGATTTTGATTGATTGGATACAATTAAAAATCCATTAAATCAAATTAAAGGATGTTTAATCAAAATCTGAGAAAGCAAGCAGACTTTGCTGTAACTCGGATACTTTTTGAACTCTTTCTCCACGTCATCGCCTGTGAATGAACAGCAGAACTGCCACGGATTCTGAATCATGTTAGTCACATATGGATCGAATCGAATCGAATCAGGTTCTGTGGTAAGATCAAATATGAACTGAAACAGTATCGAAGTCTGAGATTTTCTCCTTTCTGTAGTAAATAATTCCTTTGAGCAGCTTTTAGTGACAAGAAAACATTTTAATGTCCACCAGAGGGCAGTGTTGCAGTGACTTGTTTATAACAGCTGTATAAACCTGACTCTGGGCCTCTTCAGCTCACACGCAGCAGTTTACACAAATAAATCGGCCCAAAGTTCGCACACAAGTGCGGGAGGACGAGTTCCCCGAGCGCCGGCTGAGGGGCAAAGTGGAAGGTGTCCGAGAAGAGGCGAGTGAAGCTGCTGAGGTCCTGCACTTGCACCGTGATGTCCATCTCCTGCTGAGCGAGACGGAGCGCCTGCTGCACCACACACTCGTTCTGCAGCTGAGACAGAGAGCAGGTGGAGTAGAGCAGCTCTCCACCCGGACAAGTCGCCTGGAGCCCCGCCCTGAGAACAAGAACGAGGACACATCAGTCCCGAACCCCTGAACCAGACGCTGCTCGTTTTATACACTTAAAGCTGAGCTGACACGAGCGTTGTGACGAGTTATAGCTTGGATGATACTGTGCAAATTAATTAACTAACTGTGTACTTTTACTTTCTTCATGCACAGCTTTTATAAAAATATTGCTTCTATTTTATTTATTCAGGCAACGTTTCTGCTTTTTGAAATTCAAGTCAGGTTTATTTTTATAAAAAAGCTAGAAATGAGATATTTTCATTTTAATTTGACTGTTCTTTGATCCCACACTGAAAAAAATAATCTTCATAAGTGAAAATATCCTGAAAAGCAAACTATCTAACGTGAGAACTTTTTTTAAACTAATTTCCAGCTTGATCATTTTGCTTCTTTCTAAAAATTAAAGGCTGAAATTAGTAAAACCGTTTAGTGAGAAACTGATGAGCATCATATAATCTGATGAGAAGTCTTAAACAAATTCATTGAGATTATGTAAAGATAGAAAAAAAAAATTTGAAGTTGCTTTCATTGTTGCTGTAGTAAATTATTTATCCATAGGAATTAACTGGTTAATTAATAGTTAGTTAATTAATTATTATCTATTCCAAAATCACGAGGGAATTTCAAGTTTGTTGGTTTTTCCCCCTTCTTTTCTTTTGTAATTTTATGTCTCTTAAATTAATTTTTTTTGTATTTATCAAATCTTCAGTTTTGGTGTCAGAGTCCAATTTCATATTTCTGTTCTGAATGTTTGTTTTTAAATCTTCAGCAGAAGTGAAAAATAACATCCATCTTCCAACTTCTTCCATTCTGGACTAATTCAACAGCACAAGTTTCCTTTTTTAATCAGAATCCCATCATTTTATTTCGAGAAAACTCCACTGAATGGCAAACAAAACAAGGACCATCATGAGCACTGTGTTTATATTATAATACGATGATATAAATATTTAAAAACAGAACATGTCGCCTATACTGAAGTATTACAGTGACTTCAATGGAGGATTTTTTTTTTTTAAGAGATGATTTGAAAAATGACTCACAGCAGGAGTTCAATCTGCAGTAAAGGAAGCGTCTGTCTCTCTTTAGTCCTGGACCTTTTGAAGATATTGTTCTCGTCCTCCATTAGGGAATGTCTGTCTGTGGTACAGGGGACGTCCACTAGCACCTGAGCGGAGACACGGAGACAGAGAAATAAACAAGCACAAATTATTTTTTATCTATTTACAGAAATCATATGATGTCTGAGCAGTGACGGGAGTCAGATGGGAGCTGTTAAATAGCAGATAACAAAAAAAAAAAGAAAGAAAGAAAGAAAAAAAAAAACATAAGAAAATCCAACATGATCTCATTTCACCAAAAAAAAATGCCACAGATACTGACTCTGTCGAAGTGAAGATCTTCCATATCCCTCCATTTACGACCATCAAGGGATGTGACGCGGAGCTTGTCCTCGCCTCTCAGCTCTTTGGGCACGTAGCTCTGGAGCATCCTCCGTAATCGGGTCGTGCGAGACCCAGACAAGTCGTTGGCCCACAGAAACCCTATAAAAACAATGTTAAAAATATCAGTGTCACATTTCAATTTATTCAGGAAAAAAAACAGGACCTGCAAATATCTTTACATACGGACAGTTTGCGTCTGCAGGATAGCAAGAGTCTTCCCTCCCGGGCCAGCACAGAGGTCCAGGACAGTGTGACCCGGTTGGATGTCCAGCGCCAACACCGGCAGGACAGAAGCTGCATCCAGGAGGTAATAACTCAGCAATCCTGTGCTGTCTGGCCTGAGAGAAACAAGACACATGAAATATCATGTGACAGTCACATAAAGTGGCTCGAGGAAGAAATCTTCCCGTACCTGGCAGGTTTGAATCGAGATATGTCCCCTCTCGGAAAGACAAAACATTGGATATATGAGCCAATATGAGCTGGTGCTGTAAAAGGATGATCATTCTGTTCAGATTCTTCTGAAATCTCGTGTCTGTCTCTTTCTCCATCTCTGACAAAGTTGCTGCAGCCTTGCGATTGTAAAGTCGAGATCACGTCTGCATTCGAGGCGAAGTTGTTCATCAAGGCTCCGTACTTCTGCTCGGACAACATCCCGATACGGATGGACGGCCACAGCTCCCCAAAATAGTTATTATAGGTGGCATCAAAATGCTGCAGGGCCAGGTTTGTCGCTGGGACTTTGGGTCTGGTGCTGGCCTGGTGGACATTCATTCATTAAGATAAGATAACCTTTTATTATCCCACTAGGGGAAATTTACAATGTTACAGCAGCAAAATACAGTATATAAAGAGAAAAAGATAGGCAGTGAAGGAGTCGTGCAAAAGTACTAAGTATACAAAAAAGGATATATATAAAAGAAATAAAACTACAAATTTAGAGATAAAAAAAGTGAATCTTCTTCTTGTGCAATGTGATGTTTCTTTCTGGCACCAAAGTTGGACTAAACATGAGGAAAACTTTTAATATTAATCAGGCACTGAACAATAATGTTTACATTTACTTTTATTTAATTTTAAACAGGTAAAAAAATATTCACGGTAGCATTTTAATCACTTTCTTTTCCTATATATTTATAATTCTATTTTTTCTCGACAGAATGTGAAGCTTTTTGAGCTGAACCTTTTATACATATAAGTTGCTGTTTATTATTATTATTATTATTATTATACAAAATTGCCCAAACGCTCTCGCTTTACTTAATTTCAGATCAATAAAAATAATCTAAATTCTTTACCCATTTGGTTTTAACGCGATTCCGTCGCTGGATTAAACAAACCGAGTCTTTGAATTTATTTATCAAGAATCTCGTTTTGGTGTGCGCCGCCATTTTGTGTGTAACTCCTAAAAGCGTCCGCGACTTACAATAAATATGTTATTGGTTCCGAGAGTCATTCGGGCCACTCGAACATCCTAAAAATAACACGGTTAAAATGCTATACAGTGACATTTTATTACTTTTAATACATTTTAGAATTGATAATATTTATCACCCAAACTGCACGGATCCTCCAAAGTTCTTTTTTTTTTGACGTAATATGGTTTGTTTGCTAAAATGTCTTTATGCATTGATTATTGCACGCGTTTGTCATAAAATAATGCAAAAAGAAATATATACAGTAGTTTAAATATAGTTTATGTTTTTAAAATAACGAATAAATTCATAATAAATTCTGCTGTGACGTAGGCACGCCAGGACTTTTAACAGTCTAACAAACTCACAAACTACTTCCGGTGTGTTTCTAGCAACTTCCTCCGTGTGACCTCGACCTGCGGAGTGTGTGTGATTAAAAAAAAAAAGTTATTTCTCGCAGTTAAGGAAACTTTTATAAACTTTAATCATGGTTAATGAAAGAGAAATGATCACATCCGGAGATCCTGAGGTAGGACTTCCTGTTTTTATTTTTTTTAAAGGACCAGTTAAAGACAGGAATTAGTCCATTTCATGTCCAGTAAATTAAATGTCTTTTCCCATTTTTTATTATAATAATGAGAATAATATCTTAAAACTATTCAGGAAAACTTTGTAAAAATATAAAGTTCATTCTCAGTCATAATGAGGAAAATCAAAAGTTACGATTAAAGAACATAAATGAGGAATTAGAATTAATTTAAACTCAGTTTGATACATAAAAGGAACAAGTTTAATTAAAATGCATTCAACACACTGGTTTCTATGCTTAATTAACTTAATTATGTGCTTAATCATGTGTCTGTATTCAAATAATCAGTGATTGTATTCAGTATTAACTTTAAGATTCTTTATTTAATCATAAATAAGGATGAAGCTCCAGTAGAAGAGGAGGAAGAAGAGGAGGATGAGGAAGAAGAGGAAATGGTGGTAAGTTGTCAGTGACAGGAAGCGGTGTAGAACACCTGCCTCACACCTGGAGCTTCTCTGTGTGGGTCACTGGTGATTGTTGTGAACAGGACCCGTTGGACACGGTGAGACAGAAGTGTGAGGAGACGGAGCACTGCGTCCACACACGGCACAGGCTGGAGGCGTGTGAAGCTCGGGTGAACTCACGATCAGACACAAATGAAGAGTGCACTGAGGAACTGTTTGACTTCCTGCATGCACGAGAACACTGTGTATGTGTATTTCACAGAAATATATAACCTTACATGTGAACAGTGTGTCCAGCTCTTCTTCACAGATCTGATCTCAATTTGTGATCATTAATCTGATGTCTCCCCCTGACTGTTTACAAGCTTTAGAATCTTGAAGTACAGGATTTGTGTACATATTTAATTTGTATAACAATTTGTTTATAAATAATTATGATCTTTTTTTGTTTTTCAGGTTGCACAAAAGCTCTTCAGTTTATTAAAATGAGCTACACTACATGTTACCTCACTGTTTAATTAGGGAGCATCTTTATTCATGATAACAGCTCCTTGTACATCCAAGTATTAATAAAAAAATAAAAAATAAAAAAAATAAAAAACACTATTTACTCCATTAGCCCACTAAGTTCCTTTTACACAAATCCTCTCCTGTGTTTGGCATTCGAGTCATTGTGTCCCTGGAAATAAAAAGTAAAATATTAACAATATGCATTAACAGTGACCGATTTTGTTTTCAACACCTTTTAGCTTTTTTTTTATGGATTATTATTCCAGCTTAAAAAAAAAACAAGTTTGAACACTTAATTCAAATCTGCACTCTGAAGATACTTGCAGTTCTAAGAGCGACCACAAGGTGGCAGCAAAGTCAAGAGTCAACGCCACATGAGCAGAGTTGGCTTAAGTTGCTTTTATTTGGTAACTTTTATATTGCCAATACATCTTCTAGAACTGGTTTCTGTTTCACCAGAAAGATTTTTAAATAAATACTAAGTAAAATTATGGTTTACATACAAAACCCACAAAAGAACAAGGATCCATTTACTGAAAAACTGAGACTTCACTCTGAGGATCAAAATCTCACATGTAAAAATAACTGGACCAAAAAAAAAAAAAAAATCTGCTTCTTAAAAAAATTAAAATCTAATACAAAATCATAACTAAACTAAAATGCACACATTCCTTCCAACACAAATTACATGTAGAGTATAACATTTTACAGCAGCACCATGATGTCAAACTGAAATCATGATTAATTAAAGTGGCAGATCAGTCGAGTCGTACACACAGTGCACAGAGTCAATGATGTGCAGATTCCATCACCAAGCTTCATTCTTCTGGTTGCGTTTCCCAACAAAGTCATTCATGGAGGACTGTAAAACATCCACAGTGTTGGGTTCATGAGGCGAGACTCGTTATCAGACACTTCTTGTTGCCAAGCATGCATGACTCTACATTAGCATTATCTGTTGTACATACAGCCTTCTTAACCATTAAAAAAATAAATAAAAATAGTACTTTTGATAATATTTAGTTAGATGGTTTATATCTAAAAATTGCAAAAGGCTTGTTTGTACACAGGCAATGATAACACTTATTTTAAAAAAATATCTGTACTGATCACAAATTAAAAATAGCATCGTAAGCATTTTTTAAAAAGTCCTTAAGTCAACTGCAAAACGTCCAAAAACAACAATAGTAACGACTGCAGCAAATTAACATTTTTACAGATTAACATTTTATGACAAGCTGATGAGGTCTATGCACCACTTCTGGCCCCGCCCCCTCAGTCAATCAAATGCACTTAGGTCCACCCACCCATTCCCCATCTCATCCACTAAGCTCCACCCCTTTAGCATTCTGTACCCTAGTCCCACCCACTTAGCTACTGTATATGAAACCCTCCACTTGGCCCCGCCCCCTAAATTGCTTGGATAATACTGATAACTGTGTGTATATATATGTGCGCAAAATAACCGACACGTGACAGGATTAGTTTGAGCTCGATTAGAGTTAAAATTCCAAAACACACAGACAGTAAAGTTCACTAATCTCCACTCCCTGAAGGTTTTTAAAATTGATGAACATCTAATGCATTTAAATCTTTTTATCCAGAAATAACGGATGTTTGCTCGTCAGGGAAGAGGACGTGCTGGAAAGTAAATTTCGCCTGCCGGCATAGTGGGTCATTCTGAATGCAGAATCAAGCCGCCTGTTACAGATGATCCATCTCTCTTTGTGTGTGTGTTCGCTATCAATTCACCTTTTTCCTGTAGAACATTTTTATGGCACCACATTAATCCCCCCCCTCCTAATTGGGGCAATCCTTCAGTCTGGACCAGTGGATCACGGTCATCACAGTGACAGAGAGAAGTGATACTGACCTGCAGGAGGAGTCTGTCCCTTTTCAGCTTCTTGTAGAACATCAGAACGTCCGGGTTCGCCTGGACAACTCGTGGGTCGAAGTCCATGACACGAAGCCCCTCCAGACTGCGGGCTCGAGACAGGGCTACGTAAGCCTGTCCGCTCTCAAACACACGGGCCAGAGAGATCTCCACACAGTCCAGAGTCATGCCCTAAAACACAGCCAGCAGCAGCAGCATAAATGTGGCAGTGTTTAATATTAATTACATTGTAATGACAAGAGTAATTAGGGGTCCAAGCAGCAAGTGTTGGAACCTCACTGCTATTTTTGGACATTTATTTTTATTTTGATCTCTCCTCAGAAAAATCGAAATGACCAAATTATGCCTCTTGATGGCACTATAATGCAATCGTTTACTGTTTGAGCCACAATCCATAATTCAGCAACCAACATAGGAAATGAAGGCTTTTGCAGATTAAAACTTCATATTTTATTGCTCGTGTTGTCAGCCAGTGGCGTGTTAATTTCCAAATATCACACCAAAATAAGCTGCTTTAATTTCACACTGCCGGGGGGGAACACACACACACACACACACACACACACACACTCGCCCAGTTGTTTTGTTAATATAGGTTTTTTTTGTTCGGTTTGACAGATGTGCACATTTATATCATTCTTAGTTTATCAGTATAAACTTTTTCATTTTAGCCTGAATGAAATAAAGACATTAAAATTTAAAGTTCATTTGTCAAATTCTGATGAAGCATGATGAAACTTCAACTCTAACTACCTCATGTTCTGAGATATTGTGATAAATACCTACGAGATACGCTCTATTAGTGTCTTGCGGATGTTATCAGTAATCTTATAGCGCTGACCGACATCTTACAGCAGCATAGAATACACTGCAGGGCCAAAAGTATGCGCACCCCTGACCATCACACCCATACTGCATGTGGTTCTTCCTCGAACTGTTACTACAAAGTTGGAAGCACATCATTTTATACAGGCTTTGCACAGTCACATGACCCCCATAGCAACGGTAACTACGCCGCCATGACAGGAGGCAGCTTGTAGTGCTTCATTCAGCCAAGTTAGTTATTATTGATTGGTATAGGAAGGTTTTGCTGCGTTTTTGGATGTGCAAATTGTTCTGAACAAAACAAAGACATCAGATTTTTTAAATTTACCAAAAGCAATTCATCATCAGGGGAGGAAAAAAAAAAAAAACTAGAGAGATTTCTCAACATAGAAAGGGAAAATGGCTCACAAACATTCAGCAGGACTCATTGTTGAACAGCAAGGTTAAAAATCCTGTCTATGGTGCTCACTTCATTTCCACAAAGGTAAGAATTCCAAAGTTAATTTCAGAACTGCAGCGAGGTGCTCATTCTTATACAGAGAAGTGAACATGAGTGTAACAGACGAAGCGCAGCGAGGTGCTCAAGCTCATCTCTCTGTATAAGAACAAGCACCTCACTGCACTTTGCATGTTTGTAAGCCATTTTCCCTTCCGCATTTAGAAATCTCTAGTCCCCCCATGATTAATTACTTTTAGTAAATCAAAAAATAAAAATCTGATGCCTTTGTTTCGTTCAGAACAATTTGCACATCAAAAACACAGCAAAACCTTCCCATACTGATCAACAACTAACTTGGCTGAATGAAGCACTACAAGCTGCCTCCTGTCATGACGACGTAGTTACCGTTGCTATGGGGGTCACGTGACCATACAAAGCCTCTACAGGATGTCTCTGTATGCTGGAGCTTTATAATTTCCCTTCACTGGAATAACTAAGAGGCTCAAACCTGTTCCAGCATGACGATGTTCCTTGGCACAAAGCACAGGACCTCCATGAAGACGTGGTGCAAGGTTAAGATTGGAGTGGAGGAACTTGAGCATCCTGCACAGAGACCATGACGTTCGCCTGAAATAATTGTCTGAGCTCACTAATGCTCTTGTAGTCAAATGAACAAAAACCCCCACAGCCACGCACCAAAATTTAGTGGAAAACCTTCCCAGAAGAGAAGAGTGGAGCTCATTATAACAGCAAAGAGGAACAAATCTGGAATGAGATGTTCAACAAGGACATATGGCTGTGACGGTCAGGGGTGCGTATACGTTTGAACATATAGTGTCTCCAAGTGGATATGTAGACATTAAATAAAAATCTAATGTTTTTAATAGTCTTTAATAAATGTGGCAGCCATTTTGCACCATAATAATTTGCCATATTGTTCAAGTGCTGCAGTAAATGAGGAGACCCGAGGTCATGCGAGACTCTGTAGCTCGTTGAACCAGGACCAAACGATCAAAAGCAGGCACGATACACTTCCATCTGTAGCTAATAATCATCCTAATTACCCCTAGCTCCATCTACAGCCAGCTCTGGCTAATTGAAAGCTATTAGTGCTGGTGGCACACGGCCTGGAGACACAGGGGAAGCGACTGACGCACTGCTGCTGTGAGGAGGACCGGAACAGGAATCTGAAATCTACACAAATGTTAGAACATCACCGCTGCAAATGAACGAGTCACTGCATCTTGGTTTACAAAAAAAAAAAAACCCAGATAGATATGGATGGTCAAGACATCAGCAAGGGGTGTGTGTGTGTGCGTGCGCAGGGAATTAACAAAATACAGATACTATGGTGGTGAATCAGGTCTGAATCAGTGGCTTAAAGCAATTTTATTTCTGAGTCAGAAGAGCACTCACTTGACTCTTGTGGATGGAGATGGCCCAGGCTAGCTTTAACGGAAGCTGCTGTCGGCTCAGGTACACGCCTCCCACCGCCTTAAACGTCCAGCGCTCACGCTTCATCACTTCTACAGCACCACACAGGAAGCGCACTCTCGGGAGGCCTGATGGACAGAGCCAGATACAGGACACGCAGACGATCAGGTTATTACATTATAAGATTAGTCCGAGGACAGCTGGAGTGGAGAGGAGAGGAGGAGGAGGAGGAGGAGGAGGAGGAGAACTTTTACAGAAATGCATTCAACACATGATTTACAGCACAAAATCACTAGAAATATACAAAAACACCAAAATACAAAAAAGTGTCCGTGACCTCTGGTGTCATGCTATTGTCAGAAAATAATCAATCAATAACAGAGCGACGCAGTAAAGCAGAGTTACTCTTACCGCTCCTAGGTAGATTATTTTTTCCCCTGAAACCTGAAGTGGTTTTATTTTACAACAATGACTATTTATTTATTAAAGAAGATAACATTAGATTCTCTCCACATTCACTGGATATGAGCAATCACATGCTCGGATTGGCTACTCTACCACTAGGATATCAGCTAATATACTGTGAGTAGAGAAAAGCAAAATGGAAGCGCGCATTACTGAACCAACCAAGGATGAAATAAAAACTCTACTTGAAAATAAAACCCAAAAAATACAAAAAAAAAAAAAAAAAAAGAACAAAATATGGAATAAAAAGTATTTGATGGTAAGAACTTTTTCCCTTCCATTTTTCAAGAACCATCATCGTATTTTTCACAAATTGCTCCCATCATTTCATTGGTTTGTTTACATTCTAAGCAGAAATGATTTTGTTGGACGTTTTGTATAATGCTTTTATTGATCAAATTTGCAAAAAATAAAAATGCTCTATTTCTCAAAATCCAGTGAATGTGGATAGAATAAAACAAACAGTTATTCCACTCAATCTCACCGTACATGGATTATAGACAACCTTAGTGCTACGCGCCTCGTCGGCTATCAGCTCATGTATGACTCGATTTCGTGGAATAACTGTTCAATATTTCATACCTGTTTATAGTTACATTTAAAGCTGCGGAAACATCTGGACTCACTCATTTATCACGTTCACATAAGCCAACTATAATAATTTAAATTTCATGCCAGATTTTAAAGACACTGATTTTCTTTGTGCCCGCGTGTTGATTAGCTGTAAAGGGCAAAGCGTGTTCCTGAAACAGCTCATTTGCATGTAGCGACGCCCACAAAACTCCATAAAAGTTCAAGTGAACAGAGAGCTGGGAGCACGAAATGAACAATCAGGGTAAAGTCTGAAAAGCAGAAACGGAAGTTATTTTGACTTACTTCCATGTCAAAAATATTAAATAATAATAAGATAAATCTTCAGTCAGCTGAGGTGTTTGTTTACAGACTAGTGCTATTTATTTTGTTACAACCAAGTTATTAGTTTTATTTGTCTATTTATGAGTTTGTGTTGGTTCACGTCATTGTTTAATTCTTTATTTAATGCTAATGAAATAAACTGACTTTTTTTTCACCAAATGTTCTGGATGGTGCTCTTAGTCCCTAATGTATTTCTTACTTATGCATATTATAGCAGCTAAACAGTCATTTTGTCACTAGCCTTCGAGTTAGCACCAAACAAACAAATAAATAAAATAGCAGCTTATCACGTTACAGAGAAAAGCGAAAACTCCCCCCGTCCTGAATTTACAGCTTTACCTCCAACACTGGAGACTCCTTCCATAAATGTAAACCCTTTGACAGAAAATCTCATTGCATCAACAATCACATGGTTTTTAACAGATAGAATGCATTAATATAAACCTGTGAAGAACATCAGAGTCCAGAATTTAACACCCCTTTGGCTTATACCTTGATTTCCTGGTAGGAAGTCAACCACGACTCCTCTCGCACCGTTCACCAGCCCTCTCTGGACATCCAGGTTCTTGGTCAGCATAACCTGAACAACAAAACAACTTATTCAGTGGTTTAAACTTTAAATAGCCACGTGGTGATGTAAATTAGCCACAATAGCATGCTTCCTCTTGCCTGAGCTCCCACTTTGAGCTGTAACATGTGACCCACTGGACTTTGTGCGTCGATGGTTTTAACCAACATCGGGTCGCTATCCACAGCCTCGAACACATGCAAGGGCCCTGAAAGGCACAAATTGAACACGTGTGAAATTTACTGACGGAGTCACAATGGAGGATAATTTTTGGCACCACATGATCGATTCGCACTCCAGAAACCCAACATCCTGGAACATCAGCACCTGAGAGGAGACTCATCAATGTGCACAGCTTGAGAAGCTTTTAACAAACCTGGCAGCTGCTTGAGTTTGTTCTCGTTAGTGAGCTCCACGTCGTCCTTGTGTGTGCACAGCCTGGTCGCTACGATACCGTCCCGCTCGATGGGGTTCGTGGCGCTCGTCAGGAGCTGGACTGTGACTTCCTCAGTGACTCTGGATGAGAAAAAACGAATAACAGGAAGCACTGGGTCACTGGCGTGCTCGGTTGCATGGGAAAGAACATGGAACAGCCGTACACAGATTTCAGCACCTGCCCAGTCTGATGGCCTGCAGCAGCGAGATGAAGGTGCGGTCTGTCTGCCTGCGCACCTCCGTCAGCTCCATGTTCATGTGGATGCACTTCCTCCAGCTCCTCGCCTGCAGAACAGCAAGCGAACAGTTAACAGTCCGACGCGAATCCATCGCTAATTAACGTAAAAGCACAACCAAACCAAATTCATTCAACCAAATGTGAATAAATCATGTTGCCAAGCAACAAGATTAACACACACACACACACACACACACACACACACACACACACTATATAGAATTAGAAAGAGACTGAAATACACTTGTTCTTTATGCCTTTAATTCACCAGGTTTTCCATCACAGCCAAGTGGAAGCGCTTTAAATTTCCTCCTAATTACAGCCATTTTTAATTCAAGGAAAAGCAAAATTTGCATCCAAACAGAAGAGGAGAAGTCGGGCTGGTGAGCGTTTACTTAAACCAGAGAGAGACTCCGAGTTCCGTAATGAAATGGGTCTCCATGAAGATTTTTTTGCTTTTGTGAAAATAATTAGATCAACATTCAGAGTGGCATTTAATAAGTCTCGTCTGTCTGTGATGGAGCACGAATCCAAGGTGAAAAACAAACCGGGGGGGGGGACCACCCATGCACACATTTGGCACATTTTATTATTTAAAAAAAGAAAAATAAGGCTGTTCAGAGTACTTTAGAAAAGGAAAAATATTTTATAAACTCCCACCAAAATAAAACAAAAGAGAAAATAAATTATTAATAATAATAATAATAAATAATAATAACAACAACAAGGAATTGTATATATTTAAAAGTGTTTATTAGAAATGAAATGTACAATTGCTCAGAAATTCTAAAAATTAATTTTAAAAATTAAAATGTGATCGCAAAATAATGCACTTTTGACAAAAACTGGGTAAAGCACAATTGTAGCTTGGGGGGGACGACGACATTGAAATATTTCATAGAAATTAAAAATATAAATTATTATATGACCATAAAATAAATATGTAATTAAAAGTAATAAATGTGTAAGAACAGCATTGTAACTGGGGGGGAGGAACACCCCCCACACCATTGATTGTGTATATAACAAATCAATTTGCTCAAAAACAATAAAATTATAAATATACAATTAGAAAAAGTAAAACTGCATAGTGCTGAACAGAAAGGACATAAAACAAAAACCAAGTAGAAAATTCAGTAAGATTCGTCTTACAGTTCAAACCCTGAGTCATGCCGTGTGTGTGCGCGCACTTTCTTACCTGGAAGCAGAAGCTGGCCTTCTCTTTTCTTTTACTGACGGGAGGAAGCTGCAGAAAATCTCCGCACACAATCAGCTGAATTCCTCCGAAAGGTTCGGTGGATCTTCTAATTGACCTACAACCACCAAAAGCACAGGAGCTCATTTAGTCATGACCCCACACACACACACACACACACACACACACACACACACACACACACACACACACACACACAACTGCAGCTAGAGAAATATACAGGGTCAGTAGTGTATAATAAATTTCCTCATTACACTGCAGACATTTACCCCGTTATATTCACTTTAGCACAAAACACCTGAG
This sequence comes from Cathorops melanopus, assembly GCA_027576115.1. NCBI lineage: Eukaryota > Metazoa > Chordata > Actinopteri > Siluriformes > Ariidae > Cathorops > Cathorops melanopus. The sequence goes on from JAODLJ010000016.1 coordinate 39,930,505, forward strand.
TGAGCTTCCAAAGAGCAATTAACCTGAAATACACACAGCTGGTACAAAAAAAAAAGACAAAACAACATTCCTGGTATTGCATTTCCACCAGGAAGGAAGAAAGGTCAATGTATTATACAAAAAAAAAAAAAAGTCTACATTAATGTATTATATTAAATAAAATTAACTACATTCCAAAAAAACACCCTACAAGCTGCAAACTTTTAATCTCCTCTTTCTGTGCTGTAAAACACTGAGAAGTTTAGTTTTTTTTTTTAATACAACATCAAGATTGTGATAAATTTCTCTCATAAATGATGACTACTACCACAGTATCTTAATATTTTAAAAATAACTAATTTAAATAGTTTAAAAATAACAGTCGCAAAGTCTAATTGGAAGCAACCGACTTTATTATTATTTTGTACTGAATTTATTACATTTTGGTCTTAAATTTTGCAGACATTAAATAAAATGGTCTCTCTTTTTTTTTTAATTATACAACTGTTTTGCCAGCAATCTGTTAGCAGTCCTATAAATCAGAACATATTGTGCATCATAGAAAATGTTTCAAGTATCATGATAGAGGTTATATCGCCCAGCCCTAATGAAGGAAATGGAGCCAAGTCCCCCCCTTCAAAAAAGAACCTATATTTGGAATTATATAAAAATGTTGGTCAAGAAACGTTTTGAAAATTTACCCACTGCACCTCTAACATTACTGAAAATAAAATGCCACCAAAGAAATTAAAAAAAGTTTTTAACAAAGGAAAAAAAATGTGTTTTCACCATATTGAAAAGAAAAGGTGTGCATTGAAAGTTCCAGGAATCAGTTACTGTGATAAAAGAACAAAAAGGAAAAAAATGTTTATAATGGTGGCAACCAGACAGGTCTGTAATTTATTTCTCGTTTAAATGCTGAAACAGCGCTCACTCTAAATTGATGCTTCGGTCACCAAAGAAACAAATGATCTACATGCCTGGCGATGGACTCGAGCTTATCGAAGAACTCTGCCTCCACCATGGAGATCTCGTCGATGATGAGGTGTTGACAGCTGGTCCAATGCTGCAGGACTCCGGGCCGCTGTGCGAGCTCCAAACACTGCTCCAGAGGAGCCGAACCCGAGCCAATACCTGAAAAATTGGAGAGCAAGACACATGAGGTATTAATCATCCAACTTCAATCAATCATCCATCCAATCCAACTACTATCCAGTGCAATCCCATTAACCAAATCCAACATATTACTGGCATTTAGCAGACACTTAGCGACATACAACGTACCCAGAGCAGCCTGGGGAGCAGTTGGGAGTTAGATGACTTGCTCAAAGGCACTTCAGCCATTCCTGCTGGTCCAGAGAATTGAACCAGCAACCTTTTGGTCCCAAAGCTGTTTTGCTAACCATTAGGCCATGGCTTCCCAATCCATCTCATCCATTTGCTAACCATTAGGCCAATCCATCCCATTATGCCAATCCAAACATTCATTGCATCTCATCAAATCGAACCCAAATATCCATCTTCCAAGCCCGATCCATCCATCCATCCCAATCATATCCTCCAATCCCACACTAAATCACCTATCTAATCTACAATCCCAACCTAACAATTGCAATCCCAATCATTCATCCAATCTCACACTAATCCTCAATCCATTCCATCATCTTCCCTCCAACATCCATTCGTTAGCATCAAAACATCATGAACTCTGACCTGCAAAACTGTGTAATGTCGTCCCTCCTATATGACAGGCAGCTACACCGGTGCTTGCTGTGGCGTACGTGCTTTTAGGAGGCAGCGATCCCACAATCCTTTTCAACAGGAACGACTTCCCCGTACCTCACAACACAAATCATTACAGAACGTTAGTGTGCTTGGAGCAGATAATGTGTGCAGGGCTCCGTCCCAAATAACACACTCACATTAATCAGGTGCTGATACTAATCTTCTATTTATTTATTTATTTTAATTCAAAATAAGATTGTCTTGACACACATTTAACATGAATATGTCCGGGTGCTTGATCTTAATCATAAAAAGACAAAACAGACTATTTTACACCTACAATCCAAACTAAAGCCCAATTACACCTTCCCATATCTAAAAGTTTGGATTTTTGATGCTGCTATGCAAACACAGATTTAGGATTTGAGATGAGGCTAAAATGTGTAAACACCTGCACTTCCTGTGAAAAACACATTCTTCCCGTGCAGTACTGCCTCCAGAACCGCCATCTGTTCTTTGCTGAGTTTTTGTGCAACTGGCAACATGAGGGGCTTCTTTTGATGATGGAGAGCTTTAACCTGAAACACAGAGAACCAGAACCTGGGTTTAATCTTCAGACCAAACTAAACAACTTATCAGACGTGCTTGGGGTGTGTGAGGTTTGCAGAGACAAAAAGACCTCAGAGATGAAAACAGTCACAGCTTTTTCTTAAAGCAGAGTTCAGAGTTCATCATCTCAGGTAGAGGGCGTGGCCTAAAGTCTGACCCCGTTTCAGATAAGGCAGGACATCTCCCTTCTCAGAATGGCATTAGTTTTGTGTGTGGAAGTCGGGTAATGTGATTATTAGCAAAGTGTCTCTGGGGTTTTACTCTCATCAAATCCACCATTTTAATGGATGATTGGTTTTTTTTTTGCAAGTAAATGAAACTCATTACTGAACACTTTTGCTTAAACTATGTGAGGATTAATTTTACCCCTTGATTATGTCCAGAAATGGGAGATTAACGTCTGATGATCATACCGGGCTGGTGTCTCCATCTGTCCGAGGTCGTTTGACCTGCTGTCGGCTGTCTGTTCTGTTCACAGCCCTCTCCGTCAGTGCCTTGACCTGCACCGGGGCGTTCACTTTGCTCCTTAACTCGTTAGCTTTCTGGATGTCTTTCTGCTGCACAGGGCTGATGATCTCAAAGCTTCTCGGGACACCCGCCCGCATCCGGGCCCTTTCACTGACAGGGTTACTGCCCCGTAAGGCTTCATGCTTTATACTCAGGATCTTCAGGAAGGTCTTCAGGCGGTCAGGTGGACAGTCAGAGATTAAGAGCTGCACGTTGTTCTGTGGGAAGCTCACCGTGCACTTGCCGTCTTTAACAAACCGTGTGAAGAGCCGGAAGTCATTACGTAAAGCAAAGTTCTCATGGGGTCCCCCACGGAGGTCCTGAACACGCAGCACCAGCTCTTGGAACTCGTTCCGGCCCAGAGTGACCGTAGCACGGCGAAGAACCCGGCGCTGTACTGCATGACCTGCTGATGCTCCACTCACACGCTCTACTGCAACACTACACTCCAGTCTTGCACCGTCCTCCGCATACAACATCCTGGACCCTGGACAAATGGCAAAGAAGAGTTGCTTGAATTTACACTGGATACAGAAAAGTATATGTTCTATTCCTGTTGGAGTTTCAAGATGTTCCACTGCTACACACACACACACATACACACACACACACACACAGTGTATCCTGTGCGTCAATGTTTTGCCGAGATAAAAAGCGTTCTGCGTTTTACGATTCTGGAGATCACCAAAGCAAGTGAGCAACAATATCACATGACCACCATGGGGCGCGTTTGAGCTACTTTTAACCAAAACAAGTCGGCGTGGGCGAACATGGCGGACTCGGCTCTCCCGCCAGCGGCAAAAAAAAGGAAAGGAAAGCCTGCCTAGTGAGTGTAACTGCAAGATAGAGCAAGGTTAGACGACGTGTCATTTTTCTGGACAGATAACTAAATCATTCTAGCTAGCGCTTAGCTATCTCAGCCTTAGAACACATGAGCTCGACTCCACGGTAGCGAGTATGGAGTTACACACCTAATGTTTTGATCTGACAGAGAAAGAAATGAGAACACAAAAGCAGGAACAGAGAAAAGATATAAACATTCATCTTTCTTTTGTTTCACGGATCTATTCACAAACGTCAAACACAAAGTCCATCCCTGAGACTCAAAAGTCTCCGAAGTCGATGCAGAGTCACGATGTTTTCTTGGTGGCGTCGCCATCTTGGTGTGATGCAGTTCCATAGTTATGCTGATTGGTTAAAGCTCCTCCCTCATGTTCGGCTGTTTCCGTCGGGCCGTACTGTTTACCTCAAGAGGGACGAAAACGATCCCAAAACGGAGAAAAGTGACTCTCAGGGCATCAAAATTATCACATCTCAGAGGTGTGATATTGTTCTTATGAGACAGAGCAAAATGCCACGCACAATAAGTTTTTTTAAATTTTCATATGACTTTGCAGTCAGTACCTTTAATGTTAGTGCATTCTTACATGCACATGTATACAATCTATTCTTCTTAGTAAGTGAAAATTGTTGGTATTAAACATTAGCTTTGCAAAACTTAGACCTAAACATTAATTTATGAATTAAACATGCTAATAAACACATGGAAAGATTTTAAGAAAAAAAAAAAAGTTTAATCCATTTGACTTTTATTCTTGTGTTTGATTCATGGTGTCTACATGGACAGGTTGGTAAATAATATATTTATTAAAAACAAATAGAAAATAAGCCATGTTCACAATATAAATTAATGAATATTTAGGTGATTTCATATTTAATATTAGGGCAAAGATATGTTTTATTCAATCATTTATCCATGAAAAGGGTTTTGTTCAGAAATCAACCAAATTTATCACCAGGGGGATTTAAACAGACAACACTCTGAATTTATAACGCTTCTATTTCCATCCTAAGAAGTTTAAACAGTAAGCTTTAATCATCAGTTGGTATTTTTGTAATAAAATAATGAACTCACCAGCTGACTTGATTTCACTTCACCACTGCAAACAAACACGCCGCACATTTCAAATGGAAAGCTTTAAACTGTTACAGCCAATCAGATTGGGGCATTTAAAAACACAACCAATCAACATCAACTTCCGCAAAAAGGAACGCTGACGTCACAGCCAGGCAAGGAAGTGTATTAGGACGAGGTTGCCAGCTCCATGTTAGTTACCCATTTATTCTCACTCTTTCTCTGTTTCTTTTTTTTTTTGTCTGTTTGTGGATCGAGAGCTGTATATTTCCTTAATATAAAATTCTACATTTTTATGTATTGAATAGTTAGCTCTACTTAAATTTTAATGCAAAAATTAAACTCGTTCTATTTTTGCAGACTGTGCTTATAATTACATTTAACCTGAATGTGTATATATAAAAGAAGCAAATACACATTAAATTAATTTAAAAATACTTGAGTATTTTTTTTAAAAAGTATGTGCATCACTTTATCATTTCTCCTAGACACTCAGAATGTAAAATTGGCTAACACAAGATCATTTTTACAACATAGTACATTTAGGAGAAATATATTATTTGTAGATTGATTCAAGAAAATAGTAGTATGTTAATATTACAATATATTTAGCAATGATAGGAATGATTTTGCAGATCAATGCACATGATAAAGGTTTAGTTTAAGTTTTGGAATAAGTTGGACCTGGCAACCCTGGGGTAGGTTTAGTTTTTTTCTCATTTTATAAATTATATATATAGAAAGAATTGAATTAAAATGTGGGCCTACTGAAAAGTGCAGTTGTATTTACATGCAAAAATTAAGATTGCTGTAAAATTGCTGATGTATGTTTCACGTACAGATCTGTTCAGAAGTCTTAGGCACATGAAATGCTGTAGGCCAAAAATGGCTTAAAAATAATTAAATGAAATGTTTCAACATTAAAAAAATACTATAAGCAGTAATCTGTAATAAATGAAACAAGTCAATATTTGGTGTGAGACATACACACACACACTTCTCCATTCTAGACCAGCTCCAAGCTGGGTCTAACCACTGCCCTATATATATATATATATATGAAAGGAGCAGTTGCATTGGTGAATCCCACCTCTCTTCTGGCC
>JAODLJ010000016.1:40030651-40043280 GCA_027576115.1 Cathorops melanopus
TCAGCTGGGATAGGCTCCAGCTTGCCTGCGACCCTGTAGAACAGGATAAAGCGGCTAGAGATAATGAGATGAGATTATTATTATTATTATTATTAAAAAAGAAGAAAATTAAATTAAATTAAATAGAAAATAAAGACAGAACCAGGTGTCCATTACAGAGCAATGAAATATCCAGTTGCATCACGAGAGCTTTACACCTCAACATAAATCCACAAGGTAGTGGTGGGTGGCCCACTGTGGACCTTCTTACTGGCTCGGATCTCCATCAAGCTGAGCAAGATGATCCAAAAATGGCTGCAAGGTGTTGTAGAATTTGTTAAGGTTGTCGACTGTGCCATATCGGATTTTCTCCACGTGTAATACACTAGTAAGTTCCATTAGCAACGCCTTGAAATGAGGCACAGTTTCTGATTTCCAGAGTCTTAAAATCTTAGTCTTCGCAATTATCATTCCATCGATGATAGTGTTCTGGACAGAGAGGCTGTGGTTTAGTACAGACAGAGAGTCAGAGAGTACACCAACGCCATCTCTGGGTCTTAAACTCCTTTTTAAGGTCATAGAGCAGAAATGCCAGACATTTTAGGAACTTATTTCAATGTCAAGTGGGCTGGACCAAAATAAACTCTGTTTCGTAAGCCACAAACACTTCGACAATTCCTCTAAAATGTGTTCACGTGTTTATCTGAAAAAATGCATAAATAGTTCGTTTGGAAAGAGACATATTGTACTTACAGCATGAAACATTTCTCATGCTAATGAAGAATTATATACAAGTAGCTGAGTAGCACATTTTGTCTGACTATCACTCTGTTTTTTCTTTGGCTCTTTTTAATCTTTCAATTCAGTTACGGTTCAAGATGATATAGATCTAGAATAAGTTCAAGTGACAGCTCAGATCTGAACCTTCATGAGGTCGTGTGTTTGACGTTTGACACCCCTGTCGTAGAGATGGACGGTTTGCTTCTCAGTCATAACACCTTTAGTCGAGAGACAAACGATTTGTTTTTTAAGATCGCAAAAATGCTCATAACACAGTAATGAACATATAGCAGGTCTCAGGTGTGCTACAGCGTCAAAGCTTTATATGGTGAGATGTAAACACACCTGGTTTAAATGTCACCTGTAGAACCTTGTAAACCTCGTGTGCACTGTCATCAAATCACATCTAATTATAAATCTAACGTTTGTGATGTGACGATTTGGTAACTCCAGAACAGAACAGACACCTAGAGAGGAATTACTTTGCCACGATTCTCCGGAACTCCAACATCAGCCCGTCCCAGCACCTCCTTCCATCTGAGTTCCCTCCACACAGAAGCAGGCAGTTTCTGCAAACACCAGGTTCGGCGCGTAAAGCCGAGGGTAAACAAGGCTTCGCATGCGTTCTTCTCAACAAGAAAAAAAAAACATCATCCTGACAAACAAAGGGAGGTTCCCCGGAGCACTATTAATAGACCAGACCAACAATGCATGCATGCAAATGTGAATCATGTCCTCGTGACGAGTCCTGAAACTGTGACAAATGAATTGCAACCATTTGCAAATTTCCAGTTTCAAGATGCACAAGTATCAATCAATCAATCTCGTCAGGTAAACCCCCTGAACATGTCAGAAGAAGAATTGGCATGTCCAAGCATCTTTTCAGATGCATCACTGAAGGTTTTCTCCACCTACCATTGACTCATGGGTATTTTTGCACTGAGGATACACAGACAGTACAAAGGGAAAGAGAAAGCTTCGTCACAATTGTTTTGATGTGTTGCGGCTTGCAAGAAAGGATTAGAGTAAGATTAAGAATAGCAAAAAGTGAAATGTAACTTCATTAGTGCAAAAAAAAAAAAAAAAGGATCAGCAGTCAAACCCTGCTCTAAATACATGACGTAATAACAAGACACCTGACTTTGAAACCATGGATGTCAGATTGAACGATGAACACGCACTATTGAACAGGTTTAACAACGTTCTTTAAGCAGCTAAGCACTGAAACAACAATCTCAACCACCAGGAACACATACATGCCAGGTTCGGCGCACTGAAGGTGTACGCTTATAACAAAAACATTTCTGGCGAGTTGACCGACTCGCACCGTCGTCAGTGCTCTCAGCAGGAGGCAAGTCGCACACTTTCCGTCATCGTACAGCTACTGAAACGTCCACCGAGATCAGTAAAAGGAAAAATGAAAACTTTTGTCCTCTTTCCATCCTACTACAATTTAGAGATCTTTCATTCGAGCAAGCTGTCATTATTATCACAACGACAACACGTCATTACGTACTGACTGTACAAATACACAGTCGGTAGAACTAGCTTTCCAGAAAGTTCCACATCAAAGGTAGAGCAGTGGTGTTGGCGTCATTGATGATGTTCTAAACAATGTAGAACTTTAACAGTGCTGTTGAATTCTGGATTGTGATTGGTCAGAAGAGGAGGTGTTGATTAATTCTCTTGAACAGCAGCTCTGACAGTAGTGCAGCTGCACATCACAGGTTTAGATTAATGCGCTCTCGTTCTAAACATCACTCGCAGGGACTTGTACAGTCATTGGTCCATCAATGGATTTAAAAAGTGTGTAATCTTGGATATGGTGAAGTTTTTCCTGTAACTTTATGTTTTCCGACATCTTCAGGACAGACGAGTTTACACTTTGTGGTCTTGTTCGATTGAAGAAGAGAGAAAAAAAATAGAGGCTAGTGAAGGAACAAGTGTTTATAGCGGAGCAAAGCTCCATACTTAAGAGAATATTGTCATGCATTGACCTGATTTTTGACGGCTTTTGCGGCCGTACAACAACTGTAAGTACGAACAACGTCTGAGTATCACTACAGGGAACTTGATCGTAAGTGCAAGGCAACGCATCTCATAAACACAACTACTGGACAACGGAATTTGTGTCTTTATTTCCATAAATAAAGACGGGCTTTTGTCCAGCATTTATTTTTAATTTGCTTTTAAAAAAATAACGTGGGATTATTAATTAATTATTAATTCAGTAGCAATTCTGATCACCTTCCCTTAGTTGTAGATAATCTAAACCTACCACAGATCAATATCGATTAGTTCTTACGTGCGATAATATTGGATAGTAACTCTACAGTGATGATGTAACGTGAAAGTGCTGGTTCACTGCTGTCCCCCAAGCACCCAGCAGAGTCGCACCATCATAAATGCGCTGGTGTTGTTTCTGGCGCATGGCATGCGGCGTCAAAGAAAGGAATAAATATGTATCGTAACTGCGATGTGAATCTTATTATTGGTCTCACTGTCTCAAGACGATGCAGTGATTTATTAAGGTGAAAAACATGACACGACACAATTCGATGGTTCATTCATGGTGCTGTAATATTATTGTAATATTATTATTAGCTCATGTGTCCTTAAGGGCGATGAGATGTCGCCATGGCGTGGCGTCCGTCATCCACAATTCAGTTAAATCGTATCTCCTCCGTCAGTTCTCCACAGATTTCCGTTCCGATTGTTTTGTTTGAAAGAACTCATCACAAAACTTGTCGTTGTTTTGTCAAATTTTTTTGCTAATGAGTTACTAATTAGGCCAAATTAAAAAAATTTCCAGCCCTCTCACTAGAATTATATCTCCTTTTTCATGTCTCATCTGATTCCAGTTCTGATCGATGTTTTGGGTCGATCTTCCCTCGAGGAACAAAACTTGGTTGGTTGGTTGGTGATTTTCCTGTTGTAAGCAATTTGTTTACAACTTTATTTTCAGTGAAACCATATCTCCTCCTTCAGTTCTCAATGGATTTCAGTTCTGATTGTTTTATTTGAAAGAACTCGGCCTTCTGCACAACACTGTCATTGTAGTTAATTTCTTGCTAACAAATTAGTAATTAGGTCAACTTAACACATTTTCTTCTAACTAGAATTGCATCTCCTCTCATTTATCATGTGAATTCAGTTCTGATGGATATTTTGGGTCGATCTTCACTCGGGGAACAAAATTTAGTCCTTTGCTGATGATCCTGTTGTAAGCAGTTTGCCGTGGAGGTCGGTCCTCTCTCTCTCACATCGTCACATTTCAGTTCTGGTTGATGTTTTGGTCGTCAGGGTTGTTCTGATGGCAGGCCAGATGAACTCCTACGTCCTTGACGTTCTGGTTCTATTCAGGTTAATTTTGTTTCCTTAGGCAGTGACTAAATATCTACAGTATAGTAGCCTCTATAATGGAAGTGAGAACAAGATGATGTTCTACAATGTTAAATGTAGCTATAAATAGACAGAGAAAAAGTATGACATTTTTGAATAAATTATAAAACTGTAATTGTTGGCAAATTGTTGTGGTGTAAGAGGAATAAAAGACTTCAGGACATGCTGTAATTGGAAAATACTCATCTTTGGGATGGTAACTGTAACTCAACTTCATCACACCACTCTGTTGTTGCTTATTTTTCTCTAACAGAATGCCCCTGTGTGTTTTATTCCTTATTTTTCGAACCCTTCTTTTGGTGTTGGTGCACCTTGTGGGTCTTCAGCTTGTGGGTCATATTTTACCCTCCAGTACCCTGAAACTACCCTAAAAACCATGAACATCCTTTTCCACTGATGTGAAACAGATGAGCTCCAGTCAGTAATTAAGCGTACGTGATAAAATGGCGCAGGAGTGTAGAAAGCGGGAACGTAATGTACTGTAGTGTACATGTCTTTGCTTGATGAGTCACTTCTACAACTTTTTTTTAATTAAACAACGCCTTGTTCCTTAATATCAAAAGTCCAGCTGAGTAAATCCAGGCACAGCACCAAGAACCAGCATGTGTCATCCAGATTTCTGGTAAGCTGTAGGTCATCGATCAAATATGAATGAAAAATCAGTGAAAGGGCATTTCTGGTCAAACGTTTGAGCAATTGTACACCTGAATGACCAGAACTACCAAACAGAAAGGTATTTACAAGGGGATGTGTAACAGGGTGTGGCTCCAACTTGAATGGTTTAGAAATAAAAATGAGATTGAAGACCACATGACTGTAACCACACCCTTTGCATTCCCTTGTGCATCGAGTCATCTTAAGATTACGGGATTGATTTAAAAAAAAAAAAAGTCTTCATGATGCACACTGACCTAACATGATTTCTCTCAGTGGTTGAGAGAAATATTATCCAAAACATGGGTTTATTAAGATGCAACAAGGTTCAAGCCTGGGCATTTATATTATTTATTCTAAGTGTCCATTACTCTACCTGTTGGGTCTTTGCAGGAGGTGAAAGGATGTATATCCAGATGTGAAGGACAGAACAGAAGGGTTCTCCGTGATTCCTAACATCTGCACAGCTCCTTTCATACCCTTTCTCCAGGGGTTCAAACAAACCTGCCATTCAAGTCTATGCTTTCCCATTTTGTTTGCTTTTCTAGCTCTTGTAATCATGGGCCATAAAACCAAATCCATGGTCAAGACTTTGTTTCAGCAGGCTCCATTAGCGAGGGAGTGGATCACTGGAGCTTTTGAGATGTTTAGAAGACATTGGTGAGCAGTATTAGAACAGGCTTGGCTCTCAAACTGTGATTTTGTGAGTGTAGACCACATCCTCAACTCAGCGACATACAGCTATGGAACTGTCAAACATGGAAAGAACTCAACAGCTTCTGCTTTTGACGGCTTTAGATCGTCAGACCCCCACAGTGAAGTCACTTGAGTAGGAGTTCCACAAGAAAAAAAAAATGGAGAAAAAGAGAGAGAGACAGAAAGTTACAAGATTTCAAAACTCCTTAAGACCCCCTGAGATTTGGACTATTCATCCATTTTCGGTAAGCACTTTATCCTGGTCAGGGTGGTGGTGGCTCTGGAGTCTGTCCCAAGAACACTTGATGCAAGGAAGGAATACATCCTGGATTAGCTACGTCAATCGCAGGGAATCACACACATTTAAAAGGTCAAAGTCCTTCCTGTGCCAGGACCTGGTCTTTCAGGTCTCCCAGGGTGTCCACCTCTCGATCAGGAGATCCTGAGTTCTACTCGTGGTTGGGTCATACCAAAGACTATCATAAAAATGGTACCTACTACCATTTGGAAAGGCATGCTGCAATACAGATGTGAGTGGGGAGTCAAACTCTCATTGTTACCAGAGGACTAGCTCCCCAATATAACCCTAGGTGTATAGGTGAGAGGGCCAAGGGCTACAGAAATGGAGATCGGTGCCACCCAACGCACCTTAAGGGCCTGGTTAGTACTGGGACAGGAGAGTACCTGGGAAGACCAGGTCCTGGCACGGGAAGGACTTTAGACTTTAATGCCACTTTATACGAATCTTTTCCAATCAAATCCTTAGGGACCCCCCAGAGTCTCCACATTTTTGGTCTTACCCAGATCTTAACACACCTGAACTGAATTTCTAGCCTGCTTGATTGCTTGGTTCTGGCAAAAACGTGGACCATCTGGCAGGTTCCTGATGGCTGGATTGGGAAATGTAGTTTAGACTACGGCAAAGTGATTAGAACATTTGTGGTGATGCTTGTTTGGGTGCTTGCTATCTGGTAGACATATTCAGGTCTGCACACCCTTTTCAACCACTGGCTTTGGCTCCAAATTAAACAAGAATGGAATCTGGTCAATTTCAGCGAGTGGATGCCTCGTGTCATTTCCAAGAGAAGAACAAACAGTTGCAAAAGCCGACGAGTCGCAGTGTCACATAAACACGCTTTACATGTTTGACATAAAGTACATTGTGAATGTCACTGTGGGTTTAAAATTATTCTGAAAGGAGGATACATGTTTATAGGGAGGTGAGGTTTAAAGCTTTGGGCCATGAGGAGTTCTTAATAACAAGTAGGGGAGAGGGTGTTGTGGACGAATGTCAGTGCAAATAAAGACACCACCACATGACTGGGGCAACTGCACCGCGGCGGCTCAGGGTTGCGTCAGTGGAGCATGACATGCTTCTATAAGACGTGAGAGAATGGATGTGGGAGTCTCAGGAGGTTTGGGTCAAATCTGTAAAGGCACTTTGGTAAATCTGCCAAAATAACACGAGACGGAGTCCTGATGCCAGAATGGGAAACGCTATACTGCTGGTATTTTTAATAACAGGATGGACAAAAAATAAATAAAAAATATCGGCCTTTAAAGGGATTTCGAGTTTGGTGCTCCAACACATCTGCTGAAGCGTCTGTCTGAGCTGAGTGCGAGTCCATGTTAAGGGTCTTCTGGGGCCACGCCAATGAAATCAGATCCTCACAAAACCTAAATGGATGAGGAACGCAAGGAGAATATTCCACTTTCACACAGATTCCCTGTAGGTAGAGTGATGGGAATGGACTTTCAGGTCTCACTCCGGTGGTCTTTTTCCATTTAGAACTTCACTCCGAATTAGACTCGTATCTCAGGGATTTAATATTGTAATACATGGTGATCACTGCCAAATGGGTTTTCCATATGGTGTGGATTGACAGAATCGCAGAAGAATTATTAAAAAACCTACCAACATCCTAAATAATTGTATTCTCATTTGGGAAAATTTCCAGCACTGCTTTGGTTAACACTTTGGTTAAGTCCTACAGTTCATGTCAGTGGAGGATTAGTCTGTAATGGGGTCTTTTTCCTGTGAACTGATTGGCAGATTTACTGAAGTTCACGGTGATCCATGTAATTGCGAACAATCTGAACATGCTGAGGTGCTTCTTACAGGTCAGAAGGATTGCACAGGTAGTCCAAAGACACATTTATACTTTAAAACAAGTGCATGTTTTGCATTTGAAGCAAACTTGACTTTTTTTCCCCCATAATCAAAAATGATATGGAAAGTAGAGAGACCTTTTTAAAAATTGAAAGAAGAAAAAAAACAAACAAACCCACAGAATGGAGCCTTCTAACAATTCTAGGAAATTCTACCAAAGTATTGATGGCGTCCTAAAAATGGTGTCAACCAACAGTTGCTGACTAATTATGGGATTTTGTTGGGTGGATGGAAGTACAGTATGTTGATTTTAATCCAGATGGACCCATAAACTTCAGATGGGTGCCAAATGAATAGTAAGGTGCTTGGGCCACCACAAGCCACCAGAAAATCTTTAACCTGCCTCAGCATTGATTGTACACATCTCTGGAAGTGTATTGGTATGATGAACATGGTTCATCTGAAAGATCTCCCCTCGGTTGGTGTTTTGATGGTGGTGGTGGTAGAGAGTACTGTTGGTGCCTAAAATGTTTTGTTATGGCCGGATTCTTGCCCGAACTGATAATCGCATCATCAGTTTTTCTTTGGCTAATCAGACACAATGTACACCACCACACTTGCCGGAGCAGTTGGGGGTTAGGTGCCTTGCTCAAGGGCACTTGAGCCAGTCCTGTTGGTTTAGGGAATCAAACCATTGACCTTTTGGTCCCAAAGCTGTTCCTCTAACCATCTGGTAATGGCTTCCCCCAAATACGTCACTCCAAAATCTGCTATCAATGAGCAACTGGATTGAGATGTGACGGGTTTGAAGGCCATCATGATTTACATCATTTGCATTTTCATCAAACTATTGAGTGAGCTCTGGATGGGGGCGGAGTCAGTCTGGAAGATGCCCACACATATCAGGATAAAGCAGATCATTCAGAAGAACTCTGGATCGACTTGCAATGACTCAGTGAACCCAAACCATGCCACAGCAGAACACAGCCAATGGTTTTTCCTTGAATTTGTCACCAGTTTGAAGCTCGTTGACATAAAATAGCAAGTTACATATGTGTATTAAGAACGAAAATCCATTTCCATTTGTCATTTTTTTAAATTTTATTTATTCTTACATCAACTGACAGCAGACAGTCCCACCTATCTGAGAGGCGATGGGAGGTGCTGGACATCATGCATGTTCTGGTTGACTCAATGATCTGGCAGTTGTTTTGACAGAAAGCTTTACACAACGTGTCCAGGTTTGTCGAAATGACGGATCAACCACTCTTCATCCTGCGGTCACTGCTGTGATGATCAGTCCATCAAAACGATGGAAAACCAGGCAAGACAGTAACGAAGAAGAAGTCCACGCTTTAGAAGAATGTTCTGCTCTCGAAGTGCTGACAGAGCTCGGGACATACGTTAGGAAGCACTTCATCATAGTACATTACTGCATACATATCTTTGGCATGAGATTCAGATACTCTGTATCCAGCATTACACAGATCTCCAAACATAATAAATATAATATGCTTAGCCGAGTTTGACCTTTCTGCTCACTCTGGACAAATTTGCTTCTCTCTTTTGTGTGCGCGCATGTGTGTGTGTGTGTGTGTGTAACATCTAAACTATGACTGATATATTGATCACAAATACAAGCATGGTCAAACTCGGCTAAGATTAAATACATTTCCCAAACCTTAAAAATGGCCAACATATTTATTATGCTGGTGAAGATAATTCTATAGATATACATTTCGAAGGAAATCACTTGCTTACATTTTAACATGACGCTGTAGCTTCTTTAGTGACAAACTGCAGTAATATCTCAAATTCCATTCATTTCCAGTCACACATACTCCAGACTTGTTGAGATGAAGCTCACATGAGCTGCAGCTTTCCGTTAACTTCATTTGTCCTCATAATTCTGCTACGGATTATATTTACGCCTAAAATTACCAGCTTGTTGTAGACTGTGGTATATTTAAGTTATTCCACGAAATCGAGTCGTACGTGAGCTGATAGCTAATCCATGTACGATGAGATTGAGTGGAATAACTGTTTTATTCTCTCCACATTCACTGGATTTTGAGAAACGGAGCATTTTTATTTTCAGCAAATTCGATAAATAAAAACTTTATACAAAACGGGGGGTTTGTTTTTGAGTAGAGTTTTTATTTCGTCCTTGGTTGGTTCAGCAACACGCGGCGCCATTTTGTTTTTCCTCATCTCACGGTATATGACCCGATATCCTAGTAGTAGAGTAGCCAATCAGAGCACACGATTGCTCATATCCAGTGAATGTGGATAGAATTAAACGGGCACACGGTAGAGATCATACCTCCACCAAGCCACATATCAACACCAAAATCAAAATCACTTGAACCGATGATGATACTAAAGCTGTATACCAAATTTCATCACAATCGGTTCACTACTTTGAGTTACACTGGGAACAGAAACCATAACCTCCTCCAACAAAGCTGGCAGAAATTTACATGTACAACTGAATCTTGTGAACCCTAAATCTGTGACGAGCGGCAGGGCCGTGCGATACAAACACTGATATCGTGATCAATGATGTCACAATAAGTTTTTCTGTGACATTGTGAATATCATTAACTTGTTATAAAATTACAAACTAATTTTTGTTAACATTTTGTGTTTAATCTTTAAAATTATAAACTTTAAAATAAAACCTTGTTTATGTAAACGTTACAAATGAGGACTTTTGTAGACAGTAAATAAAGATGATTAAACAGTTAGCTTTTTTTTTTTTTAATTGCAAGACTACTGCTTTGCTAGACGTTTCTCCAGAAAAACATCTCCATCATCATCATGATGCACACGCCACAGTCACCCACCCATGGCCAAGAGCCTAGGAAACAAAACTGGCTGTTTAGATAGGAGGGGTGTACCTCTTTCTCCTGTCAATCACAGGGAAACTAGCCAATCATGGGCATCTGTAAACTCGTGTATGTGGAAGAGGGTGGATAGCTCTTTCCTCTGAATTTTGGTATACTGCAGTTCGAAAAGATGTTGCTGGCTGGCTTCACGTGACTCAGAGCAAGCATCCATCCATCCATTCATCCATCTTCTACCGCTTATCCGGATCCGGGTCGCGGGGGCAGCAGCCTAAGCAGAGCAGCCCAGACTTCCCTTTCCCCAGCCACCTCCACCAGCTCTTCTGGAGGAATACCGAAGCGTTCCCAGGCCAGCCGAGAGATATAATCTCTCCAGTGTGTCCTGGGTCTGCCCCGGGGTCTCCTCCCGGTGGGGCATGCCCAGAAAACCTCCCTTGGGAGGCGTCCAGGGGGCATCCTAACAAGGTGCCCGAACCACCTCCACTGACTCCTTTTGATGTGGAGGAAATGAAATTTCTAAAATTACATTGATCTAAAATCCAACTGAAATGGTCTTTACTTTCAATTTTTGATGGAAATTACAGCCAAACAAAAATTATTCACTTCAGTTTTACTTCAGTTTTCTTGTTCTTTTCTGGTTTCAGTTCAAGGTGGGTATTTTCACCCTTTTTTTTTTCCAAGCATGAAAATATTTACATCCTTATTGTTTTATCTATTTTTAAAGAATTACTGTTAGATATCTCCAGGCTCTAATATGTCAATCAAGACAAGAGATTTTATCTGATGTACGGTATCATATTACGCTATATCATCATTGTTATGATAGCTGTCATACATTGGGATGGAACAACATTTGTCTGAAGCCATACACTAACTAGAGCACACTTAGTACATGCATATGACATGTTAGATATCACATCATATTTATATATTACATATGGCACCCATCATGACAATTTTTGATAATGGTTACACAAAACACTGTTATATTATAGACAATGACTCTCATGACAGCATATGCCATTGGGCGTGGCAGGTGGACGACACGGTTGTGTCTGTATGGGTGCCTGGATTTGTGTGAAAGTTGAGGTGGCTGAGTTCCAAGCGAATTTTTCTTTTCTCTACAGTACTATTTTCCTTCCATTGTAGCCAAAAATACATGTTTTTCACTAAAGCACACTTTAGGCAGAGTCATTAATTTTGAAATTAACTAAGGTATTATTAATGAAAACTTTCATCCATGCTAGTTTGACTTGATTTTGAAAAATTATGAACGTGGTTATTGGCCAAAGAAAGCTTTTCAGTGCAGAGACTCTAATGACATGGTATAAGAAACACTTCCACTGCTTAATTAATAATTATTTTACAAGGCTAGATTTGGCTTTTTATTAGCCAGTTTCTTATTTGGATTACCCTTCCACCTTACAAGCTCTAGTATTTACAGTACGCTCTCGAAGCCCTTGAAGCACAATAATATTACGTATGCAAGGTCAAGGATGTGGGAAGGATGCAACTTTTAGGATTCTTCAAAGACTAGTCCACACTAAACAATTTTAGAATGGATTTCCCAAGGGACTGTGACCCACACCCCCAGCTCAGCGACTACTCAGTGTGTGCTACACACTTGTGTCGTGTGCAGCAATGTGATTTTCTCAAAGGCTCTGATATTTTCAAGCACGTTTAAGAAACAGCCAATGAGAATCCATGGGGAAATCAAATTCATCTGCTGTCATGCGCAGCAGATCCCTGAACCCAGTTAATGATCCATCTATTTTTGTGGGAGGGCAAGGGTAAAATGTAAGCACGGTAATTTTGCTTGTATAAGAAATTATATGGCAGGTCATACCCAAATGGTTGTTATAAACAGCGAAAAACAAAAACAAACAGGATATGATTCCTTGCAGTACAGAGTACAAAACTAAAGTTTGTTCATTGTATATCTGCGTATAAAAACTAAAGTATATATGAGATACTAGCTCACTTCTGGTTAGATCATAACTGCATTTCATTAGCTTTATACTTGTACTCTGCTCAGTGACAAATGTAATAATAATAATCTCATCTCATTATCTCTAGCCGCTTTAACCTGTTCTACAGGGTCGCAGGCAAGCTGGAGCCTATCCCAGCTGACTACGGGCGAAAGGCGGGGTACACCCTGGACA
>JAODLJ010000016.1:40043380-40054019 GCA_027576115.1 Cathorops melanopus
TCTTACCATCAAATACTTTTATTCCATATTTTGTTGCTTTTTTTGGGGGTTTTGTTTTTGAGTAGAGTTTTTATTTCGTCCTCGGTTGGTTCAGTAACACACTCAGCCCATTTTGTCAGTTGGCAAACCAACTTAAAGGTGCATTACTGTCACTGACTGGGCTGGAGTGTGGAGCAGGAGATACTGGGGAAAGAATATTATTTTCTTTAGCTATTTCTGTTTCTTTTAAATACTTGATAAAGTGATATATCTGACTTGATGCGCACAGCCATTTTGTTTTTCTCTACTCACAGTATATGAGCTGATATCCTAGTCATAGAGTAGCCAATCAGAGCGTGTGACCACTCATATCCAGTGAATGTGGATAGAATAAATAGAAATTATCTGATTGCCTAGAAATTTGTATGAATTCCGATATTATAGGGTGAACAAATCATCAAACTGATTAGCGAGCTCAACCAGGAAAGTAAAAGCTCCAGTGTGCTGCCCAGTCCCAAGTTTTGGGCTAGAAGCGTAACCGATGAGGTGAAAAAATGGCATCTAATGGAATGTAATAATAATATGTACGTCAAGCCAGTTAGCGAACTAAGTGCTCTAAGCAAACATGTGATGATGCAACAAAAACTCAGCAACAGGGAGCGAGAAGGAAAAAATAAAAATAAAAATCAGCTTTGAGCTTCGCATGTAAAACAAACAATTAGGGTCTGGCTAGCGTTTTTACTTTCTCATTATTTTAAACAATGAGGAGCTGAAGAGAGTTAGCCTATGTATCAGTGTTGCGTTAGACACATTAGATGTCTCCAATTCCAAAAACGTTTGCTCATTAATCCGATCAGTAAAAATCAGCCTTTTCTGATCTGATGTGTGTAGTGCAGCAGGTAGTGCGATTGTTTTCTCTAAGCCAATATAAAGTTGTTTTTTGCACCTATTTTCCAGGTAACTATAATTTAAATATTAATAGCCTAAACATGAAATCTGCTCATACTGATTTGTCGACCCCTGTATTAGTTTCCCATTTCAGCTCTTCTAAAGTCTGCTTTTTATGTGACTTTTTCCTGGGGAAGCGCTCACATTTCTGGCTTGCTTGCCATGGGGTCAGGTCTGAATCTCTGTAAAGCTGTACTGCGATAATGTCTAAATGTGCAAAACTAAACAACAACAACAAAACAACCCCGAACAAAATAACGAATGACGTACTGGGGGGAAAAAAATTAAAAAATGGCGAGGTTCCTTTTCCCCTGACTGTGATTCATATAATGTTACATCCATTCTCCTAAAATACATAGCTTATGAAATTACAAAGAACAACCGTGACATTTAGAAATTTGTAGAAATACAGACGACAACTTTTTTGAAAAGTACAAAGGAAAACAACCATCAACCTGGCAAAGCTGATCACGTTATTAAAAAAGTAAACATTTGTATTTTCAGGCATTTTGTATTCCGGACCTTTAGCGAGACGCTGTTCGACACACAGAGGCACGACACGAACAGCATGGCGGCTTGGCGTGACGAAGCTGATGAATTGTTCAATTCCAGTTTTAGATAATTTAGAGAGAGAGAGAGAGAGAGAGAGAGAGAATACAATATAATTAAAAAGGAAAAAAAAAAACCCAAATAATTAACATATGAAAATAATTATAAAATACCAAACCTCCTATTAAACAGAGTAGAACATTAAAAATCCTCTCAAATTAAAGAGGGCTTCAATCATGTAATAAATAATAATTATTATTTAAAAAAAAAAAAAAAGAGGATAAACATCCATTCTTAATAATACACTTCGTATCACTATCTGAAGGCCGACCTCTGACCTTCCAGTGACGAGGATGGCGTGGAGCGGACGAAAAAACAAAGGCGTGATGATAAAATAAAAACACTCAGAACCGGCAGAATCGACACAGTGAATACATTCAGGTTGTAGAGGAGAACCTTCTCCTCTGAAGAGGTACATTTGGCACAATCAGTTGAGCGCACTTTCTGTTCGCCACCTCTCAGGTCTTTGATTATACTTGTAATCGAAGATGAGTTTGGAACCCGGGTCTCTCCAGATGTTCAGGACACGGTCCAGGTCAGAGGAAGCTTCTCGCTCACAAGGCACATACGCATTTTTCGTCGTAGCATCACGTCCTTCTTTTCTACAGCTGCATCCGTACACCTTAACGTTCACTGGGTTTCCCAGCATCCTCGGGTTCTCGCTTCCATGCTGAGAAAATCAGATCCCTTTTGTCAAGTCTGTGATGACGCTGGCCTTCACAAGCTTCTGGAGAAACTCCTTCTCCTTGGAGATGTTGTGAGTCCATGACTGTCGGATAAACAGAGATTTAAAAAAAAATGTGTTCAGACGCCTTTAAAAGGATCTTTTGTCAATATCCTTATTAGTTAAATTATATATTAATATACATATTTAGCCACAGAAGAGAGTTTAGCGTTGGGTGATATAACAACTGGATACTGATGCTAATCTTTGACAGAGGATGATATTTCTTATTCTGCAAACACAGAAAACTACAGAATTGTAATTTTAAGAGGCCAATGTTTACGTTTTACTTATCCTTCAAATAAGACCAGTAACGGCTGCTCATCAGAAATACTCCAAATTATAAATCTCATGATTGCTGTAAGATACCGATAAAATAGCGAAGACAAAACGGATCTGAACTCCTTACAAAATAATCACATGTGCGAAAGAAAAACAAGACATGATGCAGATCTGAGTACACGTAAAACTAAATCATTGATTTTACAGTTTTAATTTGAACTTGATGTTCAAAATGCAACAAAATGGAAAAGATACGTTAGCCATTAGCTGTGTACTTCCTCATCAGATTCTGCCTCTCCGCTTTCTGTTTAAACCAGACATTTCCATCAATTCTGCGTGCTTATGGAACGCCACGTGAAAAGGGGGTTTGACATGATCAGGCTGTGGGTTTTCTAGTTTTTAAAGCCACGTTCAGGAAGTAAAAGGTTTAGATGTTTTAGAAGAAAGAGTGTTTTATATTCAGTCGCAGCTTTTGAAATGTCTTGATGACGAGGACGACAGTGGGGCAGGAAAAAAAAACCCCAGGGAATCAGTACGATCAATGAGAAGAGTGACTATGACAACACCAGCGTAAACCGTCTTACACACGGGCATGGGACACAACTGTACGATGGTGTCTTAGGGCCATGGCAGGTAAAATAAAATAAAAAATAAAATATGGAGCTGAGGGAGGGTGTAATATTCTGAGAAAAAATGAACTCAGATGGTTTTGAAATTAAAGCCATAAGTTTAAATAAAATAAATAAATAAATATATATAATTCCCCCCCGACTTTTGGAGTTTAAAAAATAAAATAAAATCACAAATTTGCAAGGGAAAAACAAAACAAAAAACCCAAACAAACAATTCTCTAAGACAATGATATGCTTCCTGGCTGCAGTGCATTCTGGGAAATGTAGTTGATAATCTTTTCACGCTTTTATTCTTTTATATTACACAATCAAGGAGGAAAGACTGCATGTCCTATAACTCTTGGCTCAGCCGTGGCCTCGGTTTTGTGATGCTATTTTTCTAATTATTTTTTTTTCCTCACAAATTTATGACTCTAGAGTCTCAGAGACTACACAGGTTTTTTCTTGTAAATTTACGACTTTAATTTTAGAAATTCTATGATTTTTCCTCTGAACATAACCCTCTTTCCCCAACTCTGTATTTCTTTTTTTAACTACTACAATGGCCCCAATATGCCATTGTATGATTGGGTGGTTATTGCAAAATGAGCTAAAATTATTTTTAGAGAGCATGCCCGGACCTGGTGAAGATTGAGATCCGGCTCTTCTCAAGTCAAGTCAAGGCCTCTCCACACCAATCCCAACTGGGCCACAGACCACCCAAACATTCACATGTCTGCCACAAAATGTTCTTCCACCAAATATTTCAGCCAACTGTAGTGAAAGGAGTTCATGATTCTTGTTAAAAAGTGAGATCTCTGGCTAGGTCTGAGCTCCGGAAACCCACAGCGGTGAAGCCCAAGGCTTTGACACTCACAGCTGAAACCAGAACCTCAGAGTCCTGTTCAGGGCCCTGAAGCTGTGTGGGAAGGTCCTGGTTTCATAAGGAATCATGCTGATCGGTTGGTCTAGCCTCTCGTCTGGGTCCTTGGGCCCATTTAGAGTACTGTATCTACAGCAACGTGAGCAAATCCAAGAGCATGGTTTCAATCTTTGAACGGAATCAAATCAAATCAATGCAGACGTCCAAGTCTCAACAGGATCGTATGGTGTTTTCTCTGCAAGCCAAGAGGGTTGGAATGATCAGACTTTCTGATGCGTCTATAGATAGAGAAACGACTTCTCTTTTGCTCGAAGGAAGGGAGGGAGGGCTGCACACTGTCCAGGGGTAACTGCACTCGCAATGAGTCACTTGATAAACAAGATGTACTCAAACAGCACAGGATCCTAACAAATGTCACGAAAAATGCAAAGAAGGTTTCTGTTATTGTCAGGTTACTCACCCAGTGTTTGGTTAGACATGGTACAAAGTCAATTGTGGACCAAATCTGACTCAGAGCTTGCATAATATAACTATTGACCAATCTGGGCATTGAATTACACGGGCTAGTCTGGACAGGCAAAATATGTTTTTTTGTCATTTTAAAAACGAGTATCAGTACGTCAGTTCAGTGATGTTCTTGACATCAGGTGGGTGTTGGAGGAGGAAGTCAACACTGTCAGTGCATTAACCACCAAATTCGACACTTTACGAGTCCTGTACAACCGAGCCAAATGGCGGAAAGGAATTTTATGGCAAGTACAAAAACACAGGGTATCTTAATCAGGGCTGGGCTTGGGGGGGGAGACAAAAACACCGTAGCAAATATGTATGAGACAGGAAAAGAATCCGGTTGTAGTCAGCTAATTATACTGTTGCTCCACTCTTCCATTTATTGCACAGTTAAACAAGAGGAGGTCAGATAAAGGTCTGCACTTCAAAAACAAGTGTGACCCACCTGTTCAAATATTACATGGAAATTAAATTGACAGAGTGTCTCACTATTCACATGGCTGAAAGCTGGGAAGAAAAAAAAAAAAAAAAGTCATACCTCTTTGATGGCAGACATTTTGACTGCCTCATAGTAGTGCAAAGGCGCGTGAGGGGTGTTCATGTCGTAGCCGAATCCAGCAACAGCAACCTCATCACAGTTATGCAGGGCCATTGTTATAGCAACAGTACCAAGTGTTGGGATATTCTGTGGAAACAAGTAGGATTTGAATTTTGGAGCCAACGACGGATCTATAAGAGTCTTTCCTGGATTTCCAATAAATATGCTGATGATGCTCAGCGACGGTGCAAACTTAGCTCACGTTATTCAAAAGATTTGTTTGAAATGATTAAAAGCACTTGTTGGCTGTGTTGTGTGGCAAAAAGTACCAGACTCTTTCACAAAAGCTAGAAGTCTGGCTGGTAAGACTAACAACCCACCAGGTTAGATGAAACCTGAACCCGTAACTCTTGCACAAATCACTTGTCTAAGGTAGAAACTGGAGTACGGATATATACAGGGTTTAACAGTCACCACCAGATGCATTTAAAACTGCTTCCAGGTTCCTCAGCAATATCATAAAACACTGTATAGATGCATACCAGCGTCTTTTAACATACAACACGGCTATGCTAACTGGTGCAGGAGAACATTAAGTGTTTTACAATCACTTTATAGTAATCATTACCGTTAAAATTAGTGTAAAGTGCGATATTTTCCCACATGATTATAGTCCTATTTAATCGATTTTGGTGGAAAGTGTAACTTTATCAGTGGCATCCTTAACAAATCTCATTAACTGATAAACTACACATTTATCTAATGTTGAGGTTTTATTTCAGACCTCTGAACTCAAAACGTTCTCCATTTCAAGCAAAAGAAGACGAGACTACCAAGGGGTGGGGCTTCCAGGGTTGTAAGTTAATATCACAGAGTTCAAAATCCCTACACAACTATCAGTCATTCCAGATTCACATGTTAATTGACTCATTTACTGATTTTTATTGGGTGGAAAAGAGAAGATTGGTGTTTTTGTGCATTTTTGAGTAATAACTCGCAGTAGCGTACTCCAAGTTCCTACACAAAACGCATAAAGCTTGACAGGTTTGTAAACCATATCACGAGTTCGCAAAGCTAAGTGCTTGGTTTGGTGTTTGGTTTCTCCCCATCCCCTGAGTGCATATGAGGGAACCTGGCTTTGTTCAAGCCAGCAATTGTTAACTCATCTTGAGCCGCCCCCCTGCCCATGATACGCCAATTTTCAGAAGACAGGCAGACCTCCACTTCCTTGTCTCCCAGGGGTGGGTAACCATTCAAAATCATTAGCTTGCAACAGCCTGGGGTATGATTTACACAGGCCCACACATACACAATCAGGAATAAGATTTGGGCAGCATGCCCATCCCCAGCAGGTGAGTGTTAGGAAGACTCAGAGAGGGGGAAGGATGTATCTAAGTGTCCCGCCTTGATCAGTACCGTATGGGACAGCTTCCCTCCTACCCGCACACCCTGAGGGGCCCAGTGGGGCAGCTCCACATGCTCTGCACATGTTTCTGCAGTTCAAAGAGGGCGCTGATCTTCCTAAGGTGGGCAACGTCAATACGTTCCAATATTGCGTTTGCGCATTCCAGAAAGACCTGATGGCTGACAGTTTTATCAAGCATATCTTAGGGTTTCTCGAGAAACAAACCAGGACAGCCTTCATAAATGGAAGCTTGTATACGTCTCCTTTCCTGAATTGGAGTGTCTTGTTCCCTTGAGTTCCTAGCTGGATAATTTTTTTTTATAACCCTTGTCTTTGAGACACGAGGGATGTAAAACACGCTTCTTTTATGACTGCCCGGTTAGGCCGCTAGTCCTGGACCGCCCCTGAAGACTATGTACTATATCTGAGCAATGCACATGTTTACTTATTGTAAAGTCTTCAGAAACACAGCCAAAAAGAAGAGTAGAGGCAGAGATCACAACCAGATGACACAAAATAGCAGGCATTTCCTACATACCCATGGTGTGTCTGACTTGCAGAATGCCCAAGAATGCTAAAGGATAAGATGAAATATAACATCTCCACATCTGTTTTACCAAGATCACCTCATTTAAGTGGTTGGCCAATACCTAGATGAGCCTTTCAAATAAAATTAACTCAGTTTTATAATTTAGTTTTACCCTTAAGTACAAAATTCTTGAGCAACAAAGCATAAAATAAGCAGTGAATGACCTGGCCTGCTTTGGAGACCATTTGTGGGCTTTAGTTGTCCCTATCTGGAGGATTAGGCATGCTGTGTTTGACCTATAGTCACCTTTGAGGTAATTACAATCCATTTGAGGAAACATGCGCCCAGGGCTTCCTGTGACCCCCATTTCCATAAAATTGGCTTTAAGGGGCACACTGCCATTTTGGTTCAAAAAGTACAAATCTACCCAAATGGACCCTCAACAGTGCAGGAAGGTCAAGTTCTTCTCCAAAACTTGGGGTCAGTATCTTTTAAAGTAAGGAATCAGTATAATTTGAGAGGTTGCACATGAAGACCATGAACTGATTTTTTTTTTTTTTTAAACGAATAATTTGTGAAATCTTTCTGGAACTGACTTATGATTTTCTCTCGATTTCTGGACTAAGATTTAAGAAAGATACCCATTACCTGCACATCAGATTTTGAGACCAGGTATTTAATAATCTTCACTATAATACAATTTCCAAACAATTTTGTTTTTGCTCTGCTTGAGATTACAATCAGATTGGCACTTACCCCTTTACCCATGAGGCCATTGTTCAGTGGCAGGCCAATGAACTGGAATGCAGCTTCTTGGATGAAGTACGGGTTGAGAATTCTCATCTCGGAGGGTTTCCTGGGCACATACTGGGCCACAGACCTCCAAAAGCCCTCTGAACCTTGCTGAAAAGCCAAAGACCAAAAGACACCATATTTAGACAGGTTTTTATTAAGACTGACGCAAGTGCTGAATACAAAATGAGTCAAATCAACACCTTTTTTCCAAGATGGTCATTATTAAAATTAGAATGCTTTCATAAAAGGTTCAATACGTGAAATTTTCTTCCATAAACATGAGGAAACATGTCAAACATGCCATCACTGCATACCGTTAGTGCACAAGGACATGACCGGAGGCCGGTCGCGGGGACGGATTTCATTAAAAGTGAGGCAGCACATCCATGTTGGACAGGCCCACAGGAAATAGACGAATGAGATCCTGACCTCCACGGGTGTTCAAGGATCTGCAGCAGCCCCCAGGTTGATACCAATTACTCAGGAGTCTGGCCAAGTGGCGCAGCTGAGCAATTATTCAATCGACAGCCTCACATTGAGATCATCAAGCATTAGTGCTGCTAACACCGGGCTCAGCAGAGCTGCAACAGGGATGGTGGCTGAGCGCCAGCTGGGTCATCCGATTTAATGGGAGTCACCTGTTCAAATAAGGAGACACTGCCTTTGATATTGTCAAATAATAGGAGCAGCCATTGAGCTCGGCAAATGGCTTTGAACAAAAAACACCGCCCCAGTACAAGCCACAGCAAGAACATATCATTTCTCCTGTCAACAAAGGGGGTTTGGCTTACGAAGCAGCACAACACAAAGTCTGCGGAATGCTGCAAAATCAAACAGGTGCATGAGCATGTGCAGGGAAGGAAAAAAAAAAACACCTTGCATAATAAATGGCAAAGCCAGATCATGTTCAACACTACCTGGCCAGAAATACACAGCCATCAAGGCAAGTATGCAGGCGGTCATTTTGGGTTACGCTTCTTTGCTATCCAGGATCTTCCTAAAGAACTGAGTCAGAAAAAGTATTCTGCACAAAGGTGATACGTAGGCCTCGTAATGGCATCTGAAATCTGACCCAAGAGGTGTTTGGTATAAAGTGAGAAATGGGTTGTCTGAAGATGGATAATGCAGGATGTCACAGATTGATTCCTTTACAATCACTCAGGCATGACGGCATTCCTCTGGGAGCTGCTTACATTCCTTCTTAAGGAATGGCCATGCAAACAGATCGGGAGTCTGCTGGGAAAGAGATGCTTCTTCTTCTAATACTGATATGTATTCGGTGTCACCGAAAGTGCACTGGTGGACCAATTATTTTTCTGACATTCTGAGCATTCCGTACGTAAACCAATGTATTACTTCTTAACACAAGATGTTTCGAGCCACTTTAAGCCCTTTCAGACACGCAAGTACATGTGGACAACCAAATATACTTCTGATCCAACATGGCAACAAATCAGACTTTGTACAGATCCTAAAGAAAATGACTGATGTAGAAAGTAATAATATATTGACATGGAGACCAAGTAACTGGATCTGTTGACCGTCCATGGAGCAATACTCCATTTGTCATGACTTCCTCCATGACAACTATTTTCATTCAGAGTCTGGTTCATGTTACATCCCCAGCAGTGTTATACGTGGCCATTCTAAACATAGTGCTGTTGTTCAATCCTCTTCTAGTCCTGCATGGCTCTAGTCCAAACACACCTCTTACCAGCATTCCTACGGGGAACCACAGCCAGCCAAATGACTGGAGAAAGGAGGAGAGTGAGAGACTCTGAATGATCACCTCTCCTCTCTAAACCACATTTCTTTTCAGCAAAGGGTTTGCCAACAACCAGTTCTCTCCTCAAAATGAGGGTACCACTGTAACCAATCCATCCAGTAAAGCAGCAGGTGATAGAAAGTTTGCCGTTTCTGCTCATACTCCAGTGAGCCCTTAACGAGCTTCCAGCATGGCCGTCAAGTGTTAAATCACCCCATAAAAATCACAGGCCTCATCGCAAACCTTCCCCTCACTGAGAACAAGTCATCAGGGAAAGAGCCGATGCAAGTGCACATTTACACGGAGGAACAGGAGTGCTCAATTTCTAGCCAAGACAATTTATGGAAAATAAGGAAAAGATCTGCTGGAAAAATCAGATCTCCTTTTAGCATTGAATTAAAAAGGCGCTAACAAGCAGCAGAAAAAATTAGCCTCAATGAAGCTGTAGCTCATACCTGCCAAGAAGCCCATAAAAATGATACAGTAAATATGACAGGTGGCGCCACCATCGACAACTTTTACGCACACCCACCTGGGGAAAATTGTATGCGAGTTTGATCAAAATCCGATCAATCCTGTAGGAGGAGAAGTGATTTTTGTAAAATGTGGATGGAGGATGACGATCACATAAGCTCATCTGGCCTGGCCTGTGGCTGGATGAGCTAAAAAAAAAAAATGGTTTGATAAAAGATGGATATAACATGCTGGAGAAGAAAAAGACTGGACAGCCTTGAACTGAGGTATGAAATGTGGGTTAAATATACGCTGCCTTTGACTTAACTCAGAAGTGGGAAGTCTGAATGCAGAATGATGATGTCAAACGCTGAACTAGGGGTGGAAGAGACCTTCACAACTTTCTGAATAGGAATTCCAGAGGTCAGAAATTCCGAGTTGTTGAATGCGGGTTGGGGCGGCACAGTGGTGTAGTGGTTAGCACTGTCGCCCCGCAGCAAGAAGGTTCTAGGTTTGAGCCAAGTGGCCAACAGGGCCTTTCTGTGTGGAGTTTGCATGTTCTCCCCGTGTCCGCGTGGGTTTCCTCCGGGTGCTCCGGTTTCCCCCAC
>JAODLJ010000016.1:40292112-40304479 GCA_027576115.1 Cathorops melanopus
AAACGAACTAAATTCAACATGGCTAAAAACCGAATAGGCCGATAAGTATAATATTTAATTGCAATTAGTTGTCAATACGAGTCACGATATAAGGTTACTAAAACCGAAAACATAATTGAATAACACGTTCATTAAGAAGTAAAACAAGTTTAAAAATGACTTCAGTTCTCCTTTAAGTAAGAAAAAAAAACAAACAAACAAACAAACAAAAAAAAAAAAACCAGAAAGTTGCTCAAGAAGATGGAAGAGGATTTTTCTGTGCTAATGGGATAACGTAATGGACAGTGCAGTGATGAAGACGTACAGTCTCTCCAAATGCATGCTAACCATGACGGAAACATTTCCCAGATGTTTCTCGATGGAGTAATGTTGTGGCTTGTGGATTCCTTCAAACCAGAGTCAATTTGCAGAAAGGGCGCTTAAAAGCCTAGGACGTTTAGCATTTGCCACCTAATTACCTTGATTAGAGAATCAGAGATGGAGTTTCCTATACAGGCTTTTAGTATTATACTATTTTTTTTTTCTTTTCTTTGATGTCAGTCCATAAACGGATGCATTAGAAACACTCACTTGATTTGCAAAGTACTCTTGTAAGTCTAGGGTGAAAAAATTCACATAATTTTCCACTTTCCTTAATCTAATCAAGCAAAGCATGCCAGGCTCCGCCTCCCAAAGTTAGAAGTTGTTGGAAAGAAATGATTCTGAGTGACACTCTGACTTTCAGTATCCTTGCAACACAAGTACAAAATATTTTTCTTTAAAAAAGGTAAACCTTATAAAATATCAACCACTTAAAAACTTTACGCACCTTAAAAAGCCCTTGAGACTTGAAGTTCTCTGGAAGCTCCCAGGTCAGAAGGACGGACGTCTTCATTACCGTTTTGACACCAAAACTTGTTGCGAAAGCTAGTGGATTTAAAAAAAAAAAAAAAAAAAAAGAAGACAAACAGAAAAATAAATTCACAAATTATCGGAAACTAGCTAAAATAGCTAATTATATTCAAATGTTCTTTTTCACTTGTATTTTTCCTGAAAAGAAGCTAGCTTTAACGCATCATTAGAACTACTTTGAAGTTACTTTAGGGAATTTACGTCACTGATCAGCAACTTTCACGCACTTAAGAAAGAGTTAAAAATTTACTCCTGTACTGACTATAAAAAAAGTCATAAAAGAAGCAAAACAACTGCTATATTTATTTATATATAAGAAAACGAGATTGTCTAACATTAGCAGTAATACTGAAAGATGACGACATGGCTGAAAATGGTGCAAACAAACTAACTGGCATTTTATAATAATGCAAAAAAAATTTAAATTAAAAAAAGCTTGTATGCTTTAGCTACACACTTTGAAGTGATAAAAGAAAGATTAGTCCTACTAATGTTTGACAAGAAACATTGTGCGTGCGTAAAACAGATTCCTGGACCGTCCTGCATGCACACATGGCTCAGATTAAATGTGTGAAGCTCAGGAGATTTACGGCGTTTTGTATTTGGTGAGATGAAAAAGCACCGGACTGGAGCCAAGTAAGATTTTGGGTTGATGAACATTAACCAGTCCTTTGTAGGGATTCTTATCGCTAGCACTAACCTGGTGATGTGGCCATGGTCCTGCTCTGGATGCTGGGGCTCAAGGGTCCACCCCCCTTGGTGTTGAAAGCCTGGATGCGGATGTCATAGGTGGTGTCAGGTTGGAGGTCATGCAGCATCATGTGGGTGTCTGATGTACGATTGGTGGAGTTCTGATGGCTGTTGATATCTCTATAAACGATGATGTAATGAGTGATCCGTCCATTCCGCTCTGCCGGGGCTGGGGGCGCCCATGTAAGCCGGGTGGTTGTAGTGGTCAGTCCCACCACGCTCAGGTTCTGCGGGAATCCGCTGGGAATTTCCTCCTGTGTGCTTATGTTCTTGACAAACTCTTCTCCAATGCCTGCGCGGTTCTTGGCACTCAAGTGGAAGCTGTAGGTGGCGCCCTTGAAGAGACCCGTCGCCGTGTAGTGGTCGTCCTTGCTCCCAAAATTATGCACCGTGAATTTTTCCTCATCTGCACGTTTGTAGCGTAGACGGTAACCAATCAGCTCGCCCGGCATGTCCTTCGGAGGCTGCCACTGGATGAGGGCGGTGTTGCCCACTGTGATACTAATGAGCATGGTGGGCTTACCCGGAACTGCAAGCAAGGAAACGGTGGAGAAGAAGAAGAAATACGACCGAAGAGAAGGCTTAATCCAAAATGTGGTCACGTTAAACATTAAAAGTAACGCGTTTTTAAAAAAAATTATTCAGTTTCAATTCTCTTTACAAGGGCTACATGTTATTGCTAATGCTAAAACTTTCCCATTAGATGTTGCTTTAGCCAAAGCCAAGTCTTCCATGGTCTCTTAAATCTTAAAGGTTTCTAACTTTGGTCTTCATTTTGTGTTCCAGTGTTTGAGAAAGAGTACGTCTGACTTCATTTAAGCCCATTTTAATCCTGTTTAATACTTTACTGCGATCTGTCCTGAGGTCAAGATAAAATTACGACTTAAAACGTCTGGCTGTGGGTTCTCTGGGTGCTGTGGGGAAAAGTGAAAAAGAAACACTGCTGAAGCGACGGTCATTAAGACTTAACTGGCTCACTACATGGACAAATTAAGGGATTAGGATGTTTAACGAGCTAAAGCAGGTTTGAGTTCAAGGCCTCACATGTCTTCTGTTTGTTCCAGACTTCACCTTCCAAAGTGTTGAGTTTGTGAAGTCAGACTTCACAGACTATCCTTATATCATTGCAGACTAATCACAGTATCAATATCCTGTCTGAACACTTTGCTACCAGCCACTTAACTTTGAGAATTATTAGCAATATTAAATATATATTTAGCAGTTGAGAAAATGCTGCGTTCGTGTCTGGTTTTAATGACTGGTTCCGGCTCCAATTACAGCCTGACTGAGAGTCTGACGTCATTTAATACCACTCTTTGTTTAATTGCTAATCAAAGACCATTTGAATTCCATTCAGCAGCATGCCTCACTTCTTTCTTTTATAAGTACTTGGAAGTGTTTTAGTTTTTTGTGCCACAATTTTTTTTTTCCTAGACACCCACCGTTTCAGAGACTGGACGCCTGACTTCATTTAAGGCCATTTTAATACCATTTACAGTTTTATTAGACTTTATTAGGATCTCCATTAGCTGTTGCATTGGGGGAAGTTAATCTTCCTGGAGCTCCCTGAAGAGTTTCAGACTCGGGTTTCGATTTAGAGGCCTACTGTTTCAGAGACAGCGAGTCTGACTTCATTTAAGGCCATTTTAATCACATTTAGCGCTTTATTGCTATCCTTCCTGGGGTCCATATATACAATTAAGACCTCAAATGCATCACAGAAGGCTCACTGGGGACTGTAAGGTGGAACAGGAGAGGAATTTACAAGAGGAACGTATTGAGAAGTTCAAGCAGATGGATTTGATTTCCTCTCGGACTCTCATTGGCTGTTTCTCATCCCTGATCGGTTCATCGGCGAGAAAATCAGACATGCTTGAAAATATCGGCATATAAACCACTGTTCCGTTCCTGGAACACCCTAATCTCTAACATCCATTATGTTGCTTAGCAACCAAAGATTACGGCTGACAAATTATACCGTGTGGTGCAAAAATTGCATTCTCAGAACCTAACCTTCTCGTGGTCTCTATTGATTAAGGCCCCAGAGTTTAATCCTGGATGGCGTGATCGTTGGGAACCAGATGTTTTTTTTTGTTTGTTTGGTTTTTTTAAACAGCTCGAGACGTCTAATTTCAGGCAGTTAACGCAGAAGCATCTGGTGAAGGTCTTGCACTTTAGCTCCACTCTGCCTGACTTCATTTAAGACCATTTTTATTCATATTCACAGCATGAATTACTGTTCTGAGTTTTTTTTTTTAATGGCCTTTTCGGGAAAACTCGAGAGCCACGTTACTCTGTTTATGGCGAAGGTTTTTTTCAGAGGCCTGCTGTTACAGACACTTCGTATAAGACGGCTTTAACACAGTTTAACAGCATGACTCATCGTTCTGAGACTTTAATTCTTCCAGCGTTCCAGACTTTGGCTTTTAGTCAGAGGTCTGCTGTTTTAAACACAAAGTTAAGATCATTTTTATTATATTATTCACTCTCGATTGTTTTATTGTGCAGAAAATGCCATCCTCGCATGTTTACGTCATAACATTTATCTAGGAAAAGATACGTCTTATCGCTGCCTCAATTACTAGGACTGGAAATCATATTTATATTATAGTTTTATTTATTTATAAAAAAAACCCTCTGGTAGTTTCAGGTCAAAATGTCCTGAATATGATCTGTACATGTAAATTAAATATTTCAGGTTCATTAGAGACAGTTTTAATTTTTTGGGTCATAAAAAAAGAAAATATAACAACAAATACAAAATGTAATCAAATAAGACTTTTTTTTTTTAAATTTAATGATTTATGCTTTGATTTTTTTTGTGTGTGATTTTCAGTGATCTGGAAAATTATCAAATGTGACAAAAAGAAACAGGAACAAGTTATTATTTTCTTAATTGTTAGAAAATGTATATTTATTTATTTGTTTGTCTATTTTTTTTAATAAAAAGTACATGATTACATAAATAATTATGTAATTATTTGATTTTTTAAAATAGTATTTTATCTTTTATATATTTTATCCTGGTCAGGGATTATTGGTCCGCATTATTATTATTATTATTATTATTGTACCTGCTCCTGTGGTTTTGATGACCTTGGCTTTGCTCCGCGCTCCGTCTCCTCTGGTGGTGTACGCCGCAACCGTAACCGAGTATGATGTCTCTGAGATCAGGCCAGAGATGATGGCTTCCTGTTAAACAAAAAAACGCTTGAGCCCTGAATAACCTGGCACCCTGACCCTCCGATACAAGGACACACACAGACATGCCCCCTTTTCAACACAAACCCGGGTTTAAAACCATCAGACTTTCTGACCCGGCCCGGTCGGCGCTGGACACTCGGCTCTGATGGCTCTAAAGGCTTCAAAAACACACACTTTCCACCACTGGAAGATCTTTTCTTTCTTTTCCAAACCACACAGAGAGCAACCAGAGGAACCGGACCATCTGTGGCAGAGTTCTGTCAGAGACGTTTTCTTTAAGAGGACGCAGAAAACTTTTCAAACGCTTTTTGTCGTAGGATTTGTCTCTCTCACAGCGGATTCATTCTGGAAATTCACAGCATTCTGAATAATAACTTCAGTTATCATGAGTTAAAAAAAAAAAAAAAGTAGGAGGAGTCTCCAGTTAGACGGGTTATTTAAAAGAAAGTCCTGTCGTTACTTAATGCTAGCAAAATAACCTTCTGCCATAACTTCGAGAAGGTTTTCACACCCATTAGTCCCTCTGTGAATCTGACGGAGTCATTCTTCAGATTCATTTGCTATTTGATTTGTTTTCGTTCTTTTTGTTCTTAACGGGCAATTAAAAAAGCAAAAAAAGGTAAAAGTTGCGTGACAGGCCAGAAATATGGCAACGGAGAAAAGTTAAACTACTAGCATTCACAAAAAATAAATAAATAAAAAGAACATGGACACAGCGCTAAATAAAGGATTACAATTCAAATTCGCCTATTTATTATTCAATAAATAAATGTGTATTATAGCCATATTATGATATTGAATTAAAAAAAAAAAAGACCAGACTTAAAAAAGCTTCTTTAGTTACAGCAGCGGTTCAGTCGGACATTTTTAATCTTGTATCGTCTTTGTTTAACTATTTAACGCTTCCACAAAACAAAAATGTACAGAGAATAATCCGGAATGTAAATCAGTACAACGTGGTGATGACAAAGAAAGAATGTGAAAACAAACAAACATTTCCAGAATATCCTGAGTAATTAAGCAGCTGTGCAGAGACAGGAGTGAAATCAACTTCAAATAATAAACATTAGTTTGTGGTCACTAACGTTTCATTTAAAACGTCATTCAATTTCTGAATTGACTCAAAACGTCCTCTTAAAAAAAACAAACAAACCCTCAAACTCGTCTTATTTTTCAACGATCAAACTCGTTCCACCTTCTCATGAGGGCGGAGTTTGATCGATGTGACCGAGTTAATTACAGAGCGACAGAACAATGACACACACGGTGGCTGGAATCGACCGAACGCTGGAACAAAAGCAGCTTGGCGGAGAACACACACATCACACACAAGCGGCAGCATGAACACAAACGCACACACACACACCAATGAATAATGAGAGATGGAGGTAAAGCACTGGGAACAGAACACACCTGGAGTCCTACTTTTTTGTTCCCCCATAATGTCTCTATACAGGCGTAATGAGAACTAAAGTAGAGAGCAGGGAACCGAAGAACCGTCGCTGCAGGATCAGTCCAAAGAATCGCTCAAGAGAATCGCTCAGATTTGTCGCTTTATAATCATTAAATTCAGACCTAATTTGCATAGAACTGAGAAAATCTCCACGTTCATCACGTAGAAAATAAAGACCTGTCGCTTTGTCGCTTGCTACGTTTAACTTTTAACAGTCACTTTATTGTATTCTTCTAAAATAATATTTATCAATAAGGATTTTCCAAGATACTGTGATTTAAAAGAAAAAACAAAAACATTTTTTACATTTATGTATGCCATGTCATGTTTTTTTTTTTTTTGGTTTAGTGATTACAAAAGAACTAGCATGTGATTTATTTTTTAAGATTAATTTTTAAAATCTTTTTTCAAAGATTTGTCAGCTTTTAAAAGTATTTCAGTACACATTATTTTTTATTCACAATAAACAAATTATTTCATATTATTTATAACTTTTTTTTAATAATTAATTTATTATTATTTTTTTATTTAAACGCAACACTGCTGTAGAGCCGACAAACTGTGAGAAAACCTCCTCGTGTACATCATCACACATCATATCACGTATCCTATACAGAAATGACTTTGGGAGTCGTATGAGATTATACACTTTTATCAAATCGTTAGCTGCAATTATACGTCTTAATTACATCTATAGCTAATCTACATCGACCATGTGAAGAAAATTTAACATAAGAGAAGAAATGAAGGTGTGTTAATCACATTTGTGATGACTACTGCTCAGAAACGCAGCGATTTCATCACTGTTAAAGTTCTAAAACTCGATCATCGTGTAGCTGATGAGCCACAAATCAATCAGCGCGGCTCATGTAGCTAACAAGTAGCTAGCGGTTTAGCATTGTATAAACTGCAGGTGTAAATCATGTTGTTTTTGCTGATTGAAAAAGAAATTAATCAAATGAACAAATGTTTGAAATCAGAAAATCCTGCAGATTCACTGCCTGCCTGTCTGAGAGTGTGTGTGTGTGTGTGAGGGGTAAAAACAAGCCGGGTGCGTTCACTCAGCGGTGCATCGTACGGTCACACTTCATTAGTGCCCTCATTAGGCAGCTGACACCCTGCTTTCACAACATGGCTGACTGATGGAATAAATTAAGCGATGGAGAACGTCTGTCACATGACATCGGAATGGTGTCTCCAATCAACGAATCACTAAACCCAGCTGAACTTCGGGCTTTTGCTGTGAAACACTGAGAGTCTGAGGATTTTAACCCCAAGCACGAGAAGCTTTACAAGTTGCTTCTCTTTAAAGTTCTGACGTTTACTGATGCTCATGTTTCATCCGTTTTATCCACATTAGCATTAATGAAAATCTGCTTTGAAATCTGAGCGAGCTGGTGATGCGCGGTCTTCTCGGCTCCGCCCTATTTTCTCCTCAGCGCTAAGAGGATTTTTTTTTT
Source organism: Cathorops melanopus (assembly GCA_027576115.1). Classification (NCBI taxonomy): domain Eukaryota; kingdom Metazoa; phylum Chordata; class Actinopteri; order Siluriformes; family Ariidae; genus Cathorops; species Cathorops melanopus. The sequence continues at coordinate 40,299,871 of JAODLJ010000016.1, forward strand.
GTCTAACCAGAGACGAGTCTGTCGTATTCTGACTCAGCTTGTATTACATAACCACTCTCTCTCTCACACACACACACCATCTTTTCTGGACTCCAAGGTGGAATTTGTCCTCTAGCATCTGCACCATCCTGTAGTCGTCTATCACAAAGTGATATTTTAGTGAAAACTTTACACGCCTGTGCCTTTTTTTTTTTTGCATTCCACAAAATTCCAGACTGCTCTAATAATTATTTAGTACAGCATTTACGGTAGGCGCTCTAGTCCAGTAATTATGGTAATGTTCCATCTGGGAAAAACTGTTCTGTTTGAGGTTTACACACTGCTGTATAATGATGTGGTTTTTGGGTATATTGTGTATACACTCACTTCAAATGCCACTTTAGGCATCACATTCATGCTGTTTGTAAGCGCACACACACACACACACACACACACACACACACACTCGAACCGTTGACCCCGCCCTAATGGAGAGGTGTGTTAGTTCCCAGTCAAAAGCAAAAAGAGGAAGCACATCACACACCACACAAACAAGCAAGAATACAGCGTGTCCCCACGCCGCACACCCCGGCTCACACTCAAGTTACTCACATATTCGGTGGTGTCCTCAATGTTCCACTGAGCGGAGAAATGACACAAACACACACACGGGAGGGAAGGAAGGAGGGAAAACGAGTGAATAAAGGACACTATTGATGGAAGGAAAAAAGCATGGCTACTTTTCAACTGGTATGACTACTAATGAAAAGTAGAGGGGGGGGGGATATGGAGGAATAACATTAGATAAGACATTATCCTAAAACTGTGAATGTTAGAGAAAGAGGGAGGGAACGTTTACATTATACACACTCAGCGGCCATTTTATGACGTCTATGACACTCATATAGATCTTCCTGTAGGTGTAAACAGGACACTGTTCACTCCTGTAATCAGCCCAGGAGTCTTACTCACAAAAAAAGTTCACTTAGCATTGTTTGCTTTTCCTTTTCTGTCCCTATAGAAGATTTATAAATCGCACAATCCGGCATCACCCACAAGAGGACGGGTTCCATATTGAGTCTCAAAGTTTCTTCCTCCAAGCTGGTTTGTGGTGATGGAAGCCTGTTAAAATTTCCCCAGTGAGAGAAAGTAAAAACGTCTTACTGACTTCCACAAAGCATGTTTTGATGATGTCAGACAAGTATTAATTTGATAATTAGATATCTGGTCAACCAAATCATTAGTCGAGGCAAGCTCCTTATGATTTGCACACTCCTGTGACAGGTAGAGGGGTGCCAATACCTTTATGCAGAGCAGCAACTTGGCTGCCGCAAGTAACTGTGCACCTAGGAAGTGGCGTATATGGTACAGACGTGTGATAACGTGTCCGCTGAGTGTATACAGAGACAAGGGAAGACGGCATCATGAATATGAACATCATGAGGAACCATCATGACTTACCTGAGAAGACAATAACAATCTGAGTGACCCACAACGTACGTTATGCTTAAATGGTAACACATACACACTCATAATGACCAGCTGATATCAGTGTCATCATCTCTCCTGATTTCAGCCAATCAGAACATTCATATTAGTGAAGAATGTGGGGAAAAAAAACCCCACATGGTTCTCAGTGGTGGTCTCAAAGGTTCCTCTTTATCCACTGCACTGTTTTGTTGCCATTTTATTCCACGATTTTATGAAACGTGGAAAAGTGTCTATGGTAAGACCTTTCAAGTCATTTTAAAGAAGGAAAAACAAACAATAATTTGAGAGGGCGTGGCCAGGTGGAGGTATGTGGGGAACCAAAGGGATGGAGCTAAGTGCATGAGGATAGATAGCTAGAGCAATAATGGGGTGGAGCTAAGAGTACGAGAGCGAGGTCTGGTGGATCACATGAAAAGAACTAAGGGGGTGGGGCCAGGAAAATGGCGGGGTCTGGTGGATCATACCAAAGAGATAAAAGGACAAGGCTGTGTGGAGATCAGTAAGAGCTTTTGGGGGCAGGGCCAGGCAGAGAACATTAAAGAAGGGTAGAGCCAGGCGGATGGCTCTGAAGAGCTAAGGGGTGGGGCTACGTGTATGGCTCTAGAGAGCTGACAGGACGGGGTAGTCCATACCCTGGTAGCAGAAACCTGAAGAGGTGGAGCCAAGGTGAATGGGTGTGGCTAATGCTGTTCCGGAGAAATGGATCAAAAATAGGTGAATGTCAAAAGAACTGAAGGGGATGGGGCCAGGGAAATTGTTCCAGAAAGCTAAAGGGGCGGGGTCTGAGAGGTCATATGGGGCTGGATAGAGGGTGCCAAAGACCTGAGGGGGCGGGGTTAGTTGGATTGTTTCAGAGAGCTGAAGGGACAGGTGTGCGAAACCTGACAGGTGGAGAGCACTGAAGGGGGTGGAGTCAAGTAGATAGCTCTGGATTTGAGGAGGCGTGGCTAAAATAACTTCTAAAAGTTACAGATAGAAACGTAGGAACATCAGTACATCGTGGATTTATTAAATGTATTACTTCCTTTTAAAACACTAATCCAGGACTGACACACATCCTGAACACCTTCCTTCACACATACACACACTCTCTCTCTCTGAACTCTGAATTTCACACACGCATTCCATTTACGCTCAGAAGCTACACACACTTTAAAAACTTTTTGTTCTGAGCTGAGGGAGAGTGAATCCTCCGTGGACCGAGAGCCCATTTTCTCAGCGCAAACCCCTGCGGTGTTACCCCGAGCATGAAATCCCATTAACCCCTACACACTGTCGGCCTGGTCTCACATACACACACACACACACACACACACACACACTGAAGCAGAGCCGACACGCCTCATGGAAAGCAAAGTGCTCAACGTCGTTCACGCTCCAAAGCTAAGACGAAGTGATGCGAGCTACAAAAAGTCAGCGTAAGCTCACTTAATCCCTACACCCTATCTAGTGCACTATTTTGGTGGCTGTTCCAGTAACATCAGTCAGCAAAGTGAGGAAAAAAAAAAAAAACCTTGGTGCACACATGAAATGCATTGCAAGAAGGGTATAAAATAACCATGATGGCCTATATAGTGAACAGGGATTGTGGTTTGGGACACGCCCACAATGCACTGATAATGGTGAGCCTACATAGTGAATAAAATGTCAATGGGACACGCCCACGGTGCACTAATGAAGATGAGACTTCATAGGGAGTGTGGTTTGGGACACGCCCACAGTGCAGTGATGATGGTCAGACTATATAGTGAACAAGAAGGAATTAGGACACGCCCACTGTGGTCTGATGATAGTGAGATGGTTGTAATGTCAACGTACAGTAGACTACAGGGTATGTGGTTTGGGACACACCTCATGGTGTGTGGATTTCAGGGATGAAAGGAAATGTGGGATGGACACACACACCATTAACATATTAACAAAACAGGTGCTGAATAATATAGTGATGGTCGTGCCGCTCCATCAGAGATGTTAAGATGTTGAGGTGGCTGGATCTGCTGCATGTGTTCACTTGTCCACTAGATTAAATTTAGCACTGGAACCAGGGCGCACTCTCTCTGTGTGTGTGTAGGTTCTAGGTCTGGCCTTGTTCAGAAAGAAAGCACACTTAAAACACCCACACAAACAAATAACTACTACAGGGGAGAAATATAATAAAAAAAAACTTTAGTTAATATAAATATAATAAAAAACCTGTGATGTGCAGCTGCATTACAGTCAGAGCTGCTGTTCTCGAAAATGAATCGACACCTCGTCTTCTGACCAATCACAATCGAGCATTCAGCTGATATTCTGATCGAGAGGAACATTAATATGCCAGTGCAGATAAATTAAAGATGTCTCCGTTATCCCTGTGTGCGAGAATTTCCTGACATCTCAAAAACCCAGAGTCTGATCTCCTGCTTTAAAATATTCATGAAAATCCAAATCCCTCTTAAGGATTACTGTCTTCCCTCCTCCTCCTCCTCGGCACACACTCGTTTCTTCAGGCTGTTGTCAAATGTCCTCATTTTAATGCAATATGAGTCGGGGGGGGGGGGAAACAACTCCAGCATATACGGGAACAAGGCAGTGCATATGCATTAAAGCCTGTGGATAAAAAGGGTCCTCGAAAAGGCCACCAATGTTTTGCTTTAGTGAAAAAAAACCCCAAACACGTAGCAAGAAAAATGTAGACTCAAGGAGAAAAAAAATTGTGATAATATGGTGAGATTATACACTGCCCCCTGTTGGTGAAATATAGAGAGTTATAAAATAAAACAATAACAATAACAATCTTTTTTTGGTCGATGTTCTCACCTGAGCTTCAGGCAGCGCTACATCCATGATGTTCGGATGCCCTCGTGGTTCTCCGTTCTCTAGTCGAGAGTAAATCACCTGATATCCTCGGATCTGACCGTGCTGTTTTCCAGAGAGCGGCGGTTTCCAAGTCACGCGGATAGCCGTCGAGTTTATAGCTTCGACCTCCAACTTACGAGGAGGAGCTCCAGGCACTGTGAATAGAATATAGGGATATATGTAGAGCATGTCAGAGGAAAAAAGAAAGAAAAGAAATGTAACATAAAGCTTAGCTTCTTATCTACCTTATCAGCTATCTTTTTTATTAAAGAAAATAGATACATTCAAAAAAATAAATGAA
>JAODLJ010000016.1:40316059-40330943 GCA_027576115.1 Cathorops melanopus
TGAGTGCAGTTTTATGCGGAAATGAGCTGTAGGTTTTACTGAGCATCTTACAGAACCAGCCACAGTTCTTCTGGACATTTTGACGGTCACATCTGCTTCTTAAATTTGCACCAAAACCCAGTAGCCTTCATTATGTTTTCTTTTTTAATCTGAAAAGTGCTCTGTTATGGAATATGCTGCTCAGATACATTTTTTTCTGTAATATTTAATTTTGTGCTTCGAAAAAAAAAAGAACGTTTGGAACTCTAAAATATTTCCGATAATGTAGAAGTCATAAAATAGAAATCTATAGCGAAGATTGTATTTAAAAAAAAAAGAAAAAATATGGGGGGGGCTAAGACTTTTGCACAGTACTGCATTTCTTAATCCTTTATATAAAACAGATGCTGCCAGGAACCTAATCACATTTCTACATGTAAATCAATTCACTTCCCCACCGACTACAGTATACCGGTATAAGTGCGCTGAAATGTCGCCGTGACAACCTACAGCTAAATGTAGCTAGCTAATAATAGCCAACATTGGCGGTCAGATGTTTTCATTCCAGTCCACAGTTAAATGTGAAGTACATTCTCAGAAAATAAGGTGTATAACTGTACCTTTAAGGGTACAACAGCTTGTATCCTCTAAGGTACTTATTTGTCCCCTTTATATACTGCTTGGGAACATGTATGTATCTTTTTGGCCCTAAATAAGGCCAATAAATGAGGTCTAATAATGAGCCATAGGGGGTACATGGGTATAGATTGTACCTTGGGGTACAGAAATGGACTCCTACTGTAGCCTTATTTCTACCAGTGTAGAAAATAGAGTTTCTTTTCCCTCTTCACCTTGATATGAACACCACGGGAGTTGGCTACACTGAGCCGTGCCATTTCTTTGGGTTAATACTTGGTTTTTCCACCAAATAAGTTGACCCGGAGTTGTATTTTTAAGTGGACGATATCTGAAAGACAGCCAAAACATGTCAAATGTTTTATTTCTAAAAACCTTACCACTGATCTCAAATGCAACCCTTTGCCATTGATAATTCATGAAAATAAAAAAAAAAAAAAAAAGCCTGAAACACATTAACCCTTTCTAGCAGTACAATGGAGTTCCATTATGCCAGCAGGACACTACTCAGGACACTGTTGGGCTTCTGCATGTAAAGTACCGTGACACTGTGTTTAGCTGCTGATGAGCAGGGTGATGGGAAAGAGGAGGGATGTGAGCCCTGTGCTGGCCAAATAAATCATACCTCTCCATAATAACACTGGTACAGAGGTAAAACGGACAGCATAAGTGAAGCTTTTTTGATAGCAAGTCAGAGGTTAGTGCTGTATTTCCATCACTTCTGTGAGGACTTAGACAATGGAGAAGTAGCAGCAAGATATTGCAGCTTGCACTGACTTGCTGCCTCAGCAGAGCGCAGAACATCATCAGAGACAACACCCATCCCGCCCACCATGTGTTTGACCTGCTGCCCTCTGGCAGGCGCTACAGGTGTGCCAGTGCCAGGACAAACAGACTCAAAAACAGTTTCTTTCCAAAAGCCATTACCATCCTGAATGCACACATGCACTAGCGCCCCAACTACCTCACATATTTCATGTGCAATAATGTTACTTGTGTTATGTGCAATAACTTCATGTGCAATAATGAGCAATATTTTTTCACCCGCCATATTTTTTGTATATTGTGTATTTTTTGTATTTTTATATTTATATTACTTTGTATTTATATTGGAGGTTTTTTTTTTTAGTTGCCCATATTGGGACCAGCGCCTCGTAGAAGCCTGCTGTAATTTCGTTGTGCTATGATACGTCTGTTGTACAATGACAATAAAAGCTTTCTATTCTATTCTATTCTATGCAAAGAAGTTAAATGAGCATTACTATACAAAAAAATAAAATAAAATAAAATAAAATAACAGCCAATCAGGTTCATTTATGCAAATGCAAGCCATGTAACACCAGATTACCTGAGAAGGAGGCGGAGTGAGGTAGGGAGTGGGGTTCCAATTTGAATGTTTTGCATATATTAATTTTTGCAAATGAAGTTTAAAGTATTGGCACCCCATTTTTAAACCACCCCCCGGTTAATTAGCTTTTTGGTGGAGGAACCCCATGTCATGCAATTCAGTATTCAATATAGAAGTCAATGCAATACAGTGCACCGGGGGGGGAGGGCATTAGCAGCATACACATTTCAAGTTTTGTTTTGATCCTGGTTTGCTGCCATACTGACGTATCGTCACACCTCGACAGTCTACAGCAACGTTTTAGATACAACCGGAACAGTGAACGATCAGAGCGTTCAAAAGGCATCTGCTCTCAACACGGGCCGATTTTACCCACGTCTCATCCACATGGCATGCGAGTGTTTGCCAAGACTCGAATCTGCAGATCTGCTGTCAGTCGGCATTGATTAGAAAGTCCCTTTTTTTTTTTTTTTAAAGCCAAGCAACAATCTACAGTGCTCAACCTCTCAAAATTATGTGCACACATTTTCACTTGGGCCATGATGCAAAAATGTCAATTTGGACCATCTTTGATTCACAGCCATGGCCCTGACTCATGGCCTTGTACTTTTTAATAATGACCCGCTGCATGAAGCCCAGTAACAGACAGACAGAAAGAGAGGGAAAAAAAAAACATAAGAAGAAGTGTAGTTGCTGTACCTTATTGTCTGATCCGGTTTCCCAATAATGCAGCTCGTACATCGTGATCGGCTCTTGAACGGGCCAAAGCCACTTCAGTATAATCCCAGTGTTGGGTTCGGCTTCAGCCTCAAATCCAGAAGGCTGTGCCGGGACTGAAGAGCGCACAGGAAAGAAAGGAAGTTAGCAAAGAAATCGGGAAACGTCAATAAACCCAATTATAAGTCAATCCTTCAAGTCAAAGTCTTCAATTCTGGACACATTACACCAAATCTGGCCAATCGCCCAGCGTTCAACATTTACCTCTTAAGCTTTAGTGCTCGAATACTAAAGTAGCTAAAAAGGCACCTAAACTGGAAGCCACCTAAAATCTTTTCTGCCCCAATCCTATGTCTAATTCTCGAAACCTGAAAAGAACTTCACCATGAAGACTGGAACTTCATAACGGCGGCTTCGAACTTAAACATGTCACCCGTGACTATAACCACAATTTTTGAGAAACGAAATTAAAGCTTATAACATTTTTTCAGTAACTATAAGATGATTTTAATTAACAATCTTGCTACACAAACCTTATAGAAACAAACAAACCCACTAAATCCATCTTCCCAACGTGTCATCTGAACTTCTCTACCCTATTCTCCATTTGCACTTTTTTTATTATGTATTTTTCATCCTATATCCGTCTCTTACTTTATTTAACGTATATTTATTCAATCCACAGCTTAGACAAATCTCGGATGTGTCACAGCAGAATGAATCGCTTCAGCAAGCTCTGAACTTTGTACGCCACATGCACACTAAAACTAGTCCCAGATCCTCGCTGTGTTTATCATTTCTCTGTCTGTAAAAAGCTACACGTCTCTGAGCTGCAACGAAATCTGAACAACTTCAGTGCGGTTCAGCAGGTGCACCATTTACTGAAAATAAGCTTAAAATACATCCTATAAACAAATTTGTTCTGACTGGCAGAAGCTTCAATGGAGGTCGTCTTTCCTCGTTTTAGATATTAGAAATATCCACAAGGGAAGGCAAGACATGGTTTGTTGGTGCTTGAAGTTCTACTCTTCAGTTTTGCACTGATAGCGAAACTGATTTCTTCCTCAGCACACAGTCTGGTGACCCGGGTAAGCAGTACGGCCTAAAGCTTAAAGGAGACGACTGTACGTTAGGGGTTTTACAAATTATTTTGCGGTCAGATGACATTCAGAATGCTAAGCCTACGCAAAATGAGCCTCGTAGCTCCAGAAGACGCAAACTTTAGACACGGAAGATTTTTTGGGCTGATCAAAAAGACCTTGAAGAAGAAAAATGATAACGCTTTGATCTGAACACACCTCCTTGCTGCGTTTTGATTTGCAGGATGTCAGATGGCGGTCCGTCTCCGACAGAAGTGAAGCCCAGGACGCGGAGACTGTACGTGATGTTGGTGGTTAATCCAGAGATCGTGGTCAGTCGGCTGTCGTCGGTGTTGTGCTTCAGCCAGGCGCTGAGCTGTGTCTCCGGATCTGTCGTGTAATAGATGCGATATCCACGAATTTGCCCATTGGGTTCCTCTGGAGGTTCCCACTGCACCAGCATGGTACTAGAACTCAGCATGCGTGCCTGCACGTGCAGCGGGGGAGAAGAAGGCGCCTGTTCGCTGGTGCGAGTCTCCACAGGGTCACTCGGTGGACCGCGGCCAATGTTGTTCACCGCCATGACGCGGAATTCATACTCCGAGTACGGGCTCAGCCCACCGATGCTGTAGCGCGTCGTGGCAACGCCATCCACTTCCTGGTAGCTGCTGTCAGAGGCTTTGGAGCGATACTGGATCATGTAGTAGGAGACGGGTTCTGAGTTCCCAGAGTCCCACGTCAGGGTGATGCTGGTGGCCGTCGTTTCAGTTACAGTCAGAGACGTGGGGGGTTTGGGGAGAGCTGAGGAGACAGAGAAGGTTTCAGAAACTTTTGCAAAAAGCAAAACCTGACATTCCAAAAAAAAAGGTAACCTTTGGTACTCGAGGTGTTCCCCTTGTTCACTGGAATGTGTCCAATTTACACTGCCAGCTAGTTTGCTACCAAGATTCTGCAGGTCGTGTAAAGATACAACAATAATCCCCTAACGTAAAAATCGCCAGACGTCATCTAGCGATCAAGCTAATGACATTGACAGCCCTTTACTGTAACATTGTAATGCTCACTAGTCAGTTATTGCGAAGATATTTACTGATTAAACTATATTTACCAACTCGTTTCTAATGTATCACAGTCACATGGCACATCACGTGTTAAGTTTGCGTAAAGTATGTAACCATGTGGATGATGTAATGGTAATATCGTAAATAATGATAAAACTAATGATAAAACATTTTTATTGTCCAGTCTTTCTTTTCCAATTTTCCTTTCTTTTTTCCTTTCTTTCTTCCTTCCTTCTTTTCCATTTTCCCAGATTATTTTCCATTCTTTACCATTCTTTCTTCCTTCCCTCCATTCCATTTTTCCAGACTATTTTCCATTCTTTACTTTTCTTTCTTTCTTTCTTTCCTTTCTTCTTTTCCATTTTCCTGGATTAATTTCTAGTCTTTCCTTCCTTCCTTTACCATTTTCCCAGATTTTCTTTCTCTCTCTTTCTTTTCCTTCCTTCCATTCCATTTTTCCAGACTATTTTCCATCCTGTACCTTCCTTTCTTGCTTCTTTTCCATTTTCCCAGATTATTTTCCTGGATTCTTTTCCCTCCCTCCCTTCTTCATTTATTATCCAGTCTTTCTTTTCCAATTATCCTTTCTTTCTTTCTTCTCCATTTTCCTGGATTATTATTACACAGCAACTGTCACTTTCTATTCCTTGCCAGCGATACCTTGATTGGTCACTGAAACTCATTCTGAATCAATTTTATTGACTGTCAGAGACAGAACCATTGCAAAGCAAGAAAGAAATATAGCTCAGCTTGACTGGAATTCTCTGTGTGTGTGTGTGTGTGTGTGTGTGTGTGGGTGTGTGGATGGCAGTACAAGTAAAAAGGGCAGGTAAGCAAGTCAGGAACACACATCCTCGCGTCATTAAGACTGAGACTAGGCGGGAGATATAATGTCCGTGACACTCTCTGAGCCATTATTGATTGTCGAAGTGTAAAGTGCAATCAATAGAGCGAGCGGTTGCTAACATGAGTCCTGGTGTCTGTTGGGACTGAAACACACTCAGACCTGCTCTGCACATTTGCTGTGGCCAAACACGAGCTCTGAATCATCGAAAGGGCAAAGAGCTGAAGCCTGCCATTCTCTCCATTGAGCTTTGCACCGTCCCTAAAGCGTGTTAATGGCCCAGAATTGGAGAATTGGATGGTGGATCTGACAGGACTTTTTAAGTAACGGTCACATCGGACTCGTTAGTTTCTGTAGTGAGTTGGAGCCAAAATCAGGTCCTAGTTTCATCTGATTTTGGGAAAAATAGTGTCCCAATGAAGCGCCAACACTGGTCTTGGCAAATTTAGACAACATTACAATTATAGTGACTTTACAAATGCAGGTTTATTATATTTCAGGTCTTATTATTTTATTGCAAAGCTGCAGTTACATCACTGGCACTGGAAAGCTTTAAATACACCAAATTGTTCCTTTAGAGAGAGAGTGAACCAAAATTTCTAGCAAGGCACACGATGTTACGTTGATTTCTTTTGACATTTCTCTTCCTGTTTAAAAATGTTAATACCAAAGTTTCCAAATCAGCAAAGTCAAAAGTGCAAGAAATTAACCAAAATTTGAAGCAAATTCTTTTGTCATTAGTCGGTGGACTGTTGCGAGGCTACGGTCTTTCCCTCGATAGAATGGTGTCTTCTTGTAAACAGTTTCTTCCTCTCAATTCTTTTGAAAAGTTTACCATTTTTTAACTGAAGATACCATCAGAGAAAAGACCCATTATACATGCATCCAGGCAACAGAACTACTACCATTACCATGGAACAGGAATGGCTCGGGTTCTTCTCCTTCTTGTTCAAGCTGAAGGTCATTAAGGAGTAAAAGACTCAACTTTACCTTTGACTGTAACTTGTGCCGTGGCTTCGATCATCCCCAGAGAGGACATGGCCACGCAGGTGTAGTTAGCCGACTTGCGGATGTTGGTGAGTTCCAGAACGTTGCGCCCTATGGGTATTTCGTCTTCTTTGGTGAGCTCGGTGTCTTCAGTCATCCATTTGACGTAGGGCATCGGGGCTCCGACAGCAACACAGGTGAGATTAGTGCTGCCTCCTGGCATCACCTCCTGATCGCTGGGTGGGATGGAGAAACGGGGAGGCACCCGCCGTACTGGAACGCAGAACGAAAAGAATAAAGTGAGATGTTTGGATCTTTAGCGGTGGAGAGATGAGAGAGTGGACACCATATAAACTTTACTTACCTGAGTATCTACGGTAAATGTATCTAAACTTACGCAAATGGCTTGATTCCTCATAACTGTTCACCCAAGACTTTTTCAGGTCCAACCATACCACCAAACCCAAACCGTAGTCCAACTTAAGGTTTCAATCACATCACAAACTATGACCAAACCTAGACATAGAGGAACTCAGGACATCTTAGAACATGTGAGAACTTGTGAGTTAGCAAACTCTGAATATTAACTAAACATTTCACATTTTGCTTTTTACCCTGTTGGATTGCGTTTAAGTATTGCGTGATGTGTCGCTAACTTGACCAAAATTGATACCCAATTTTGTTGGGTTGAGTTGAGTTGTTTTACATTGTAAAATGGTACCTCGAAATACAATCTGAGCCTCCACAGAGAGATACTGAAGATTAGCGGAAAAGATGGAAGTACCTTTCAGGTAGATCAGATTAAGCAAGATATCTTGCTAATGTTTAACTTAATGGAATATGTTTTTCTTCCTTTCAATTTCTGTCTAATCCAATCTGCAAGCTTTCTGAGGCCTTTTTCCGATTACAGGATGTCGATAGCATGAGATCGTCGACGTATGCTGCCGTTCGAGGCGATCTGGATCGCAGTGCTGGGAGAAAAACCCATGGGACACGTATTGTTCACCGAGGCCTTTTTTCCTTCTCTTTGTGCAGCTCTGATATGCAGATAAGCTGACATTATAAAGAGGTTCCCATGGAGATGAAATAAAGGGGCCTGTTGACGTTGTGTGGAGACTGAAGAAAATAAAAGAGAGAGAATGTGGAAGAATGGACTATCGGCATGGAGGCTGATCTGAATACTTTCAAGAAGGAGAGATGGCCTGGGATAAACACGTTCTCTCACACACTTTCAGCATGAAGGGGAAATCAAGGGCGAATGAAGAACGTCAAGGGAGACGAGAGTTAAAGACGGTCCCTTAAAGTACAACACAAAGTCCTATTGTGCTTCTATTCATTTATTTTCTCTCTATTCAGCGTGCACCGAGATTACCATCATGACCCTTTTGTTCTGAAAGTAGCCTTCGCTTAATTATCTTCTGTAAAGGGAAGCGGACCTGAGCGAGTGCTCCGACTCGTTCTGGTTGAAACGCCCCAGCAGGACCGAGCGGACTACGTTGCATTAATGCCCCTCTCTCCTCAGAGGTCTCCACAGAGAAACACTGCGGATACTAATTGGTTTTTGCACCAGACCCCATGAAGATGGATTTTCAAATATTTCTTAATTTGGCCAGACAGTTATGACAGTCACGCTTGTTATATCCAACCTGTCCCCGGCTCATTAGAGGCCGCCTCGGAAAAAAAAAGCAAAGCCTTGCCATCTCGAGGTTCCTGCCAGCTCTTTGTTTTAATTAGACACGGGGTAAGATTTGAAAATTCAACAACAAAAGGTGGTTACAAACGCATCTTAAAGACAAATGGAAAAGACAATGAAGGTGAAACAGGGTGGTAATGCACGAGATATTTTTCAAAGTAATAAGCGTGAATGGTTTCGGTCGTCAGCACGGCTGGGAGAATGGAGTCTTAATTAAAAAGAAGTGGCGGCACACTTTCTTTTTAATTAACCGCACTGAATGTCAATGCATTTGCGTATTACAGCTTAATGAAAGTGTGTACTAGGGTGTTAGCAAGCGAGCAAGCAGAGGAGAGAAGAAGCAAAGCGTGCAATCTAAAGAAAGAAAAACAGGACACGAGGCACATCAAGCAAAACTTCATCAACAGGTCTTAGCATGTGTTACAGAGCTGCTAACGATGGGCAGCAGGTAACGGTCTGTAATTAACCAGCGCAAAGAAAGAAATGGAGGAGGCTTTAGAGTCAGATACGAGCTCATGAGATGTTCATTCATTCTGTATCAGGAAACCCGACAAAATATCTTGCGTTCCTACAGTATATAACGGATTATCGTTGGCTCTAACATCAACCCTTCGACAAGCCGTTCAGCGACCCGAGCCTGGCGTCGCGATTCTCTCTTCTGAAACGTTTCTTACTGCGAAGGACAGGCGCTGTTCGTACACTCTCAGAACGAAGAGTACGACACACCATCAAACAGCACACGTCCTCTTCACTGGGGCTCCGACCATCAAGGGCCATCATTTTTACTTTGAGTCTTTCTTTCTTTCGCTTCTTTCCTTCCACCTTTCCTGATTCTTTTCCATTCTTTACTTTTCTTTCTTTACCAATTTTCCTTCTTTCTTTTCACTTTCTTCCTTTCCATTTCCCCGGATTCTTTAACATTCTTTACTTTTCTTTCTTTTCAATGTTTCTTTCTTTCTAATTTCGTTCTTGCTTTTCTCTTCCTTCCTTCCTTCTTCCCCAGATTCTTTAACATTCTTTACTTTTCTTTCTTTACCAATTTCTCTTTCAACTTCCTTCCTTCCCTTCTTTATTTTTTTCTTTCTTTACCAATTTTCCTTCTCTTTTCAATGTCTTTCTTTCTTGCTTCCTTTCCATTTTCCTAGATTCTTTTCCATTCTTTACTTTTCTTCCTTTACCAATTTTCCTTCTGTATTTTCAATTTCTTTCTCTCTTTTCTTTCCTAATTTATTGTCCAGTCTTTCTTTTCCATTTTTCCATTATACTTTACATTTCCTCTTTATTTCTATATCTCTTTCCTTAATCCTGTCCATTTCTTTCCTTCCTTTCTTCCCCATTCTGTCATTTTCTTTCACTGTTCTCATTTTCTTCTTTACATTTCCATTTTCCTTTTTTTGTCTTTTCAGTTTGTTCTTTCTTTCTTTCCTCTCTAGGTGATGCTGTACCTTCTTTAGGAAATCGAACAGAACTTTTCCTCGTCACTGGCGTCGCACCATCAGGTGTTCATCTCCTGTCCCTTTAGTGTGTGTGGATTAAACCGACCACCAACTGTAAATCAGACGTATTCGAGCGTCTCCTCATCACACCGACCTGCCAGATTACTGAGAAGGTGCCACAGCTACTAATGCGAGATTGAGGGAAAGGAGGCGGAGCTTCCAGGGATGTCCGTGAATTTCAGAGAGTCTGAAGTACCTACGAAACTGTCAATCATTCCTGATGCACATGTTGATTGGCTCATAAATCACATTACTAAGGAAAAAAATGTAATGAACAGAAAGAAGATCAGACTTTCGGTGGATTTTTCACCGGTAAATTGCAGCAGCGTCGTCTGTAACGTTACACCGCGAAGCTCCGACGCAAAAACACCAGCATTTTGCAGTCATATTTACAGTCGTAAATATTTACTTTCCCACCCCACCCCTCTGATTTAAAGGCACATGACACACCTTTACAGGTAAAAGTTCCACAGTAGAGGAAAAGAGGATGGAGCCTCGATGGTGCCGCCTCAGGAGCACGATTACTTCATGCAGATTTTTTTGCTCCTCATTCTTAAAAATAATGAAATAAAGCTAATTCATTTTTTAAAATAAAAAAAAACCAGCCTGTTTGAAGTTTTGATTTAAAAAAAAAATCCCAATATAAAAGCGTCAACGTGTTACGACAGGTCGTGTTAATGTTGCCCGTTTTGTAAACATGTGAAGTACGGCGTGGCGTCCTCGTTACTGATCTCCTGCCTGTTCTAATAAACAAAAGCAAGAAAACTGGAGCAGGAGGAAAAGAGAAAGTAGCGCACAGAAAGGGGTTCGCTCAGCGTCATGCAGTTTCTCTGAATTAAATAAAGTGTTTACGACGTTCCACGCAGAAGCAGAAATAAAGAGACAGACTGATGGGAGGGGCTTCAGGCTCCGAGAGAAAGGAAAGAGTGAAGAATGAGAGAGACAAACCTTCACGCTGATCTGAGGGATGAGAGTTTATGAGGAGATGGTGAAGTGGAAATGGAGACAAAAAGAGAGGAAAAGACATTGGTGTGAACAGAGTGAGATCAATGCAGTGGAGACGGACGACAAGAACACGGCGTACAGCCACGCCCACGAGTCTGAGTGCATCAACAATAAACAACTGTTTACTTCCTGTTTATGGAAGATGAATATTCTGAACAAACCGATCTGATACGACGTGTTTAACTCCTCTCTCTCTCTCTCTCTCTCACACACACCTCGTCACAACCTGATACAAACCCTCACATTCATTCGCTTTCTTGCTTTCTTTCCATTCTTTACCTTTTATTTCTTCCTTTTCCTTCCTTCCCTTCCATTTTCCTGCTTCTTTCTTTCTTATTGCTTTTGTCTAGTCTTTCTTCTTTTCCATTCTTTACCTTTTATTTCTTCCACTGCTCTTCTTTCTTTCTTCATTATCACCATTCTCCCTTCCTTTCTTTCTTATTGGTTTTATGTCTCATTGCTTTCTTTTTTCTTTCTTTCCATTCTTTACTTTTTCTTGTTTCTTTTCCATTCTTTATCTTTTATTTCTTCCTCTTCCTTTCTTTCTTTCCATTTTCCTGCTTCCTTCTACCTTATTAGTTTTATGTCTAGTCTTTCTTTCATTCTTTTTGCTTCTTTTCAATTTTTAATTTTTTTTTCTGTTATTTCTATCAGTTTATCGTCTAGTCTTTCTTTTTCCATTTTTCCTTGCTCTTGCTTCTTGGTTTTATGTCATCATTCTTTCTTCTTTTTTATTTTTCTTCTATTTCTATCAGTTTATTGTCTGGTCTTTCTTTTTTCATTTTTTGCTTCATTTCCATTCTTTACTTTTCTTTCTTTCTTTTTCGCTTCTTTCCTCGATTTCTTTCTTTCTTTCCCCTCTAGATGGCGCTCTAACGCTCCCCCAGAGGGGTGTTTAGGGTTAATAATTTGGTGTCTCTGGGGTTCTTGGATTGCCGTGTTTTTAGTTCTTACTCTTCTTTATTTTACTGTGTATTCTGCGGAGCTGCACCGTGTTCATGTTCCATGTTGCGTCACTGATATTAAGCTACACAATGATGTTCGTTGTTGTTTACTGCAGATCTGTACAGCTGTGTGGTGACAGTCACGCTTTAACTGAACCGAATTCAACAGAATATACAGCACCATTACAACACCACAGTGTTCAGCCTCGATGATTTAGATTTACATCACTAAATAAATAAAATAGAGTACGGTAAATTAGATAGAAAGTGGGAGACTCAGACTTCTGGACCCGACTGTACACACATCACACACAGATACACACAGATACACACACACACGTCACAGACAGATATACACACACACACACATCGACAGATACACACACACACACACACACGTCACAGACAGATACACACACACACACATCACAGACAGATACACACAGATACACACACATCACAGACAGATACACACACACACACACACACACACACACACACACACACACACACACACACACACACAACACACTGTCAGTGTAAAAGTTACCCAGAAACCCACCCTGTTCATGTTCACAGCTTTAACACAGTGACCACAAACTGATTTATTGATAATTATCATTAATAACTGTTCAAGAAAAAAAATGTGAATAAATATAAATTATTTGGTTAAATGTAGTTATTCATTTAGTTATTTATTTGTGGTATTTTTTTTGTTTGTTTTTTACAGGAAATATATTACACAAATCCTCCAGCATTGTTATAGATCAATAATATCTAAATATCACAAAAAATAATTAATAAAATAAATATTTTTATTAAAATGATAACTATCTGCCATTAAATCACTAAGTAAAATATTTTTATACTTTTATATATTTAATTTCTGCAGCTGTGTGAGAATTTATGGTTCTAAATATTTAATAGCTAAAAATATTTATGTAAATATTAATCACTGTTGAGCAGGATTATTTTTTGTAGTTTTTTTTTTTTTTTAACTCATTCAAAAAAAATTTAATTCAAGCAAATTAACTTTTAAAAATAAAAATTTAAAAATCCAGCCTGCTTTAGGCTTTGATTTCTGGCCAAGACTTTTCATTATTGTATTCATTACTAAAATCTTCATATACATTACATTTATATGCTACTTTATAAACATCACTGACAAGCAAACAGATTAATAATAATAATAATAATAATAATAATAATAACAACAACAGCAAGAGCACTCTGAGAGCACAATATCCCCCGCTGGCAACTCGGCCATAACTCTGGTAAAATGCGACTGAATTGAATGAAATTAGAATATGTGTATTATCAACATATAACAAAGAATCCTGCCAAGTTTCGTGAAATTCCTCCAAAAATTGTGAGAGGAGTTGATTTCAGAAGGTGAGCACCCTTCCCAGGACGGACAGAAATCACTGACATAATCCCCCTTCAGGCCTTTCGGCCAGCAGGGGATAAAAAGTCACCACTTACGTTGCACTTTTTCAATGTGGTTAAAACTGCCTGATCAAAATGTTACTGTGGCATATATAATACTGTGTTATTGCAGACTATTCAGTGGCAGTAGTGAATGATTAAAAGCATGCGCGCACATGTGTGCGTGTGTGTGTGTGTGTACTATAGGATCAGGTGTACCTGTGTTAAAAGTTTGGTGAGGAGATCCAGAGCAGGCTGATCTGAGGGACCTTTACACACTGCATTAAGCTCCAGGTGTGTGAGGTGCTGTAGGGGCAATGTCTTTAACACCAACTCAAATCCTGTGGAGCCCAATGCATTCTGGGACAGACTCACTGACCGTAAGTGACCCGTACCTATAAAGCAAACAAATATCACAGACGTGGTACATAAAGGAAGGTAAGACAAATGTACTTTTTATTGTGTGCTTGTAGTTTTACAGAATATTCATCATTCTTCTTCAGTAACCACTTTATTCTGGTCAGTTTCATGGTGCATCTGGAACCTATTGCAGGAACACTAGTCATGAGGTAGGAATACACACAGGATAGTATGCCAGTTCATCATGCACACACATTCACACCCTGCTCAACTGGGGGCAAATTAGAGTGCCCAAACCAGAGGAAACCCACACAGACATCAGAAAAACAAGGCTGGTAGGCAAAACTGCATTTGCTGTCCATGCTCCTACACTTCTTATTCTAAAATTCTAGAATATAAAATTTGTATAATATCAAGTGCAATTTTCCCTCGATTATTAAATGTTTAGTCTTTTCATCATCATACATGTATTTCAAGGCAACATTATTAGTATGGAAAGATTGTGCCTTAAATGATTTGACTAAATAACATTCATGTTATCCTCACTCCGACTGCTGTCTGACATCCACCTGAATTGCACGAGCACGTCACACTTAACAACTTAATTGTCCAGATGAGAAATTTTATTTATTTATTTTTTTGTATTTCGTCTCTTCCCCCGGAAATGAATTTCTGGTTATGCCACTGCCAGCACAACACACAATATGCATCTGAACTGTTTCAGATGCAAGTGTGACTTATGAAGCACAGCACACAGGCATTCATTTTAACCCACATTTCAGAGCTCAATCAAGCAGGTCATGGCAGAAATCAGAGTGCATATACACAGTTCAGCCATAACATCAAAACCACTGGCAGGTTAAGTAAACAATGTTATCTTGTTATAGCGACACGTGTCAAGAGGTGGGATACATTAGGCAGCATGTGAGCAGTCAGTTCTTTGAAGTGTTGGAAGCAGGAAAAATGGGCAAGCTGAAGGATCCAAGTGACTTTGTTAAGGGCCAAAGTGAGCATTAGAACTGGACTATGGAAGTAATGGAAGATGGCCTTGTCTGATGAATCACGTTTTCGTTAAATCATCTGGACTGCCAGGTGTCTCTGTGTCACTTACCTGGGGAAGAGGACTATGAGATATACTATGGGAAGGAGCCAAGCAGGCAGAGGCAGTGTGATACTCTGTACAGAACAGCTTCAACTCTGGGTTGTTGGCGAGTTTCCTCACATGAACTGCTTGCTTCAGGTCCTTCCACAACATTTTGATTGGATTAAGGTCAGGACTTTGACTTGGCCATTCCAAAACATTAACTTTA